>KQ479111.1:0-101395 GCA_000331835.2 Trichoderma hamatum GD12
TATTATTATCAAAATATATAAATGCAAATTTATATATTTTGATAATAATAAGCTTGAATTAGCACTGGATATATAGTCTTTTAATATATCTTGTGCTATTAAATTAATAATATGCGCTATACACCTAATATCATTTATAAATTCTTTTTTATTAGCTTTTTTATAAGCTTTTTTAAAAGAATTTATAAATATATTTTTAATATTTATTACCTATCATATATTAATTTAACAGAAATAAATGGTATAAAAAATACATTTAAAACATATATTTTTTTTTCATCTTCTAAATACATGTAGTCATTATATTTTTAGACTAATTAGCAGCGATTACTTTTCTTTTGGCTACATCTACTACTACCTACTTTGAGACTACTGCTTTGCCATTTATTACATAAAGGCAATTGCCTTTGATCATTCACCTCAAGGGGGTGTTTGTAGTCGGTCTAGACCCTGTAATCGGGGCCGACCTTCTGGTCTATTGCCGAGCCAAGATAGAACCGTTTTCGTCTCAGGAACCTTGACCAGAACTATTTCCTGATACTATTCTGACCTCTCTATATCGCCTGACGACTGAAAGCCGCCCCCAGTTCCGCAGGTCGTATGATTGTAATGAAGAAATACTCAGTAACTGCTTGTTGTGGAAGGACTTTCGACGTAGCATATAGACAGGGCACGTACGCAGATGGGCCAAGATGGAAATGAGATCTGATGCAACGATATACAGTATACTTTAATCCTCATGCATCTGCTCTATCTCTATTCAAAACAAATAAAAATGGAATACTATATGAATCTGGATAGTATTTGCCAATTGGGGAAGTGTGTAAGCGCACTGCACGTGTATTTGCTGACTGTTGTTCGATGTCTGGGACTCCACTATCACAGATTCTCTCCCTCATGAACACCACCATCCTCGGGATACTGGATAGAAAAAATTGAAGACTGTGACAGAGATACATTAATGGTGAGAATAATAACATTGAGCTTTCAACACGAGACAGGACTTCCTGTTTAGGATACTCCGATGATTCGTAGAGCGCAGGGCGTGCTCGTACGGCCGCTCATGACCCCCACCTCGTATCACGGCTGAGGCCTCACTTCAATTAGCTCTCCATCAGCTCTCTATACGATTCATACCAATTCAATTCATACATGTAAACTCATCAAAAGAAGAAGAAGGAAAGAAAACTTCACCATGGCTGTAGAAACCACCGACCAAGTCCACCAGGACGCCACGCTCGTCTACAACTACCACCGCATGAACATGCCCCTCCACCCCGCCGACGCCATCTTCTGCCTGTGCAGCCTCGACACGCGCATCGCCGCCCACGCCGCGCAGCTTTATCTTGATGGCCTGGCGCCGTATCTCATATACTCTGGCGATTCGGGCGCCCTGACAAAGGGCCTCTTCAACGAGCCCGAGGCGGTTGTCTTTGCTGCCATTGCCCGCGAAATGGGCGTGCCCGAGGATAAGATTATCGTGGAGCCCCGTGCCAAGAACACGGGCGAGAATGTGCGCTTCACGTATGACCTCTTGAAGGAAAAGGGGCTGGACTTCAAGAACTTGGTGTTGGTGCAGAAGCCGTACATGGAGAGGAGAACATATGCGACGTTTAGGAAGCAGTGGCCGGATGAGTCGACGCTGTTTACCGTTTCATCTCCGAAGCTGAGCTTTGATGAGTATCCTGATGCGAGCAATACCAGAGAACTTGTCACGAGCATCATGATAGGGGATCTCATTCGCATTCGGGAGTATCCTGCGCGAGGATTTCAGATCGAACAGGAGATTCCAGAGGAGGTTTGGGAGGCTGGACAGAGACTTGTGAAAGCGGGCTTTGATAAGCATCTGCCGTGAAGCCTTTAGATTCGCGAAAACACAATTATCTATAGACTCTATAATAAGAGGGGGTTTCCATAGAATAGATCATAAAGCTTTCGTATTATATGAAATGGTATCAACGAATGTGGCTGAATGAGTTGCCCTCATATTCCTCTCTCATCGTCGTCATTACACCTTCTTCAGGTCCTCTACTGCTTTCTCCGATGCTGTCTTCAAGAATCCCCGGAAGCTCTCCAAAGCCACCTCATCATGTCCTTCCAACCACCGTGCTTCGACTGAGACATGGTCTCTCGCCACTCTCACTGCCACTTTGAAACCAAACTTGCAAACCTCTTGTTCGGACGATGGCCTCTCTGTACTCTCCCCGCTGCCCACCTCCTCATCCATCTGCATCTCCGCCTCTCTTTTCTTCTGTCGTCGCCACGGTCGGCTCCACACCTTGTCTACAGCTCTGCCAACGCCTTCGAGCTTCTCTTTGTTCCAATTCCAAGATATAAGCTCCAGCGCCGCGATGGCATTGCTCAAGTTCTCTGCAAAGCCACCGATATTATCTCTCAGCGGCATCTTAAACGCGGTAGTCTCCGTCATAGCTGGCAAGATGTTCTTTGATAGCGCAGCTTTCGTTCCTCTCGCCACGCTCTGCGCTGGTCGTAAGGGCCGAAAGCTCCACGCAATCGCCCACCGTCTCGTCTTGTTGCCTTGAGTGAACTCTGTGATGGCATAGTTGTCTATTTTATGTTCCCATAGCTTATCGACAATCTTTGTGAGACTGGATAGAAAGCCTACCATGGCGGTATACCATTGGATGCGCTCGCGCAGGACTAGTGACTCTTCAAAGATGCGGCTGATGAAGCCAACTTCCCCGCCTTCAGTTACCATCTCTACCTCGGCACCGGTGCAAGCAGTAAACGGCGGACGTGACTTTCCTGCTGCACTACCTAACATGGCTTCTACAGACTCATAGAAAGGAGGGTTCGTCATTGTGAAGTCGATGGATTCCATCTTCAGATCGTCAAGCGGAATGAGCGCATCATCGGGTTTTCGGCCGATGACCCGGATTCGATTTTCGAAATCGTTGAGCTTGACATTAATTTTTGCGCACTCTAAGCTTTTCGCGTCGATGTCTATTCATAATGTTAGGACAAGATGTAGCCGAATCTAGGGATGAAAATGAGTGAGACAAACTCACCGGTTGCAATAAATGACCATTCACGCTGAGCGCATCCAAGCAACGGGTATATGCAGCTCGCGCCCGTGCCTATATCTAGCCCAACCGCTTTTCGGCCAGGTTCATCATATGATGTTGAGTCTAGCAAATCCTTGAGCCAGAGGATGTAGTTGTGTCTGTTCGTAACCTTTTCATCCATTTCCGTTAGAGCGTTCCCACAAACTGAGGCTTAATGAAGCTCATCTCACTCACAGGGGGGCACAATCGATCCTCTGGTAGCTCTATACGAAGATCGAAATCCACCTTGAGCAGCGTCTTCGTCAGCTGCATGACGGCTTTGGGATCGCTAAAGTTGAGGTCACGCCCACGACCTTTGATACTGATTTTCACGTTAGCATCGCCACTATTACGCAATTGAGCACCGTGAAAAGGGAGGTCGCACAAAGCTGCAAATTCTGGATCATTAAGTGCCATCGCCCGGAAGTCGGGGGCCTTTGTGTACAAGCTGCGAAAATAGGCATCTCTGTGAGATCCTGTCCCGACTCCCGCGTGAGGGCGCTGCTGAACTCGACTCGAAGCATTCTCAGCCATTTTCATGAATGGAAAAGGATGAAACCAGCATTCAGCTAGAATTTATTGCATTAATTGCGTTGTAAATAAATAAATTATGACCAAAAGTCTATTAGGTTGAAGTATAGTAATATTGAAGTTGCAAATGTTGAAACACGTTAAAACAAAGCCCAAAGCTGAGCTGCGAGTAGTGCAAAAGCTTCGTTACAATCATGCACCTTTAGTAGGATATGTTCGTCATCATCAATTCTCAGAGCCGTCCGCGCATTCCAGAAATGCCCATTCACAGAAAAGCGGCAAACCTTAGTTTTCACCATAAAAGCACTCTCCACCTCCAGCCTTCTAGAACTTTCAGGTCCTTCTCATCGACCTCTTGGTTGCTGTATTCGAGCCGCTGGGACAGTTTCCTGAGGCGCTTCTGCACTGTCTTGGCTACTCGCAGCGTGACTTCGTTTTGGAACACGTACATGACCGAAAAGACAAAGAATGCGATGCTGGCGAGACGGTGATGACCTAGAACGGAATCCCTGATGCGTTGGAGGAGACCCTTTGATTTGCGAAATGCGTATTCGGTGTTGTTGGATGAGGCCAGGGACTCATGATCCGAACCTCGGCGAAACAGCTTGCGCACAATCGGAATAAAAGTCGCCCTGTTCGGTGTAAGCTTCAACCATTCTCACCAAAGGATAAAGTATGAGCATTAAAGGCCACTCTTACAGAAATCCTCCAAACAACCATCGTCGCCACCGGTGATTCTTTGCATTCTTGACCATCCGTCGGACCTCGTTCTGAAGCGTCCGCACTTCACCTATTAAGATACCTGTTTGACTGCGAATCTGCCACTCTAGGTCCACTTGTGATGCGTAATCATAACCGCGCCGCTGGCCCTGGAGATACATGAGGTGTTTAATGTTGCGCTGGCAGCTGGCCTTGACGTCCTTCATATCGAGCTGAGGGATCATGGGATTATACGGAGACTGGAGCTGCTGCATCGGGGACTGAAGCTGCTGCAGTGGCCTCTGGGTCGGGTACTCATACGGCCTCGGGTGGAAGTCAGTGGCCTTGGGATAGTCGCCGGCCTTGGAGTAGTCGTTGGGCCTTGGGGGAAAGTCGCTAGCCTGGGGGAAGTCGGCGCCGCGCGGAATTGATGTCGTCCGAGGCATGTCGTCCATGCTCACGGAGCGATCATGCAGCTGCTGGTCTGGCGCTGGTCGCAAAGGCAGCGCCGGTATTGAGGAAGATGGCGGCGCAGTTGAGATGGGATAGGCTTTATTGGGGCTGGGCGAATCAATCGGCTGAGGATCCAGCGACTTCAACGGCGGCGCATGCGGATCCATATCTGCAGCTTCTATGTCACGCGAAAATGGGACAAGATGAGAGGTCTCACGGCTTGGAAGGATTTGGGAGACTCGTTGATGGTGCTCGGGGGGCTTGTTGTGAGCGTCGCAAATTAGAGGTGGCTGGTAACGTTCACATACAGGACCTGCGCGTTTGCATCATTTATTCCATGACCGAGCTGGGGGCAAGAAGCTGAGGACGGTTAAAAGTGGGGGATTGGCCTCGAGCTGCATATTGCACCGACGATATGCAATGCATCGAAGCAGTTAGTGAGGAATAACAGGGATCATCGTATGCGTATAGACGGAGTATGGCCCAGAATGGAGCACACAGCTCTGCTGCAGCATGCTTTAGTGGCGGAGAGGGGTTTGATCGACAGAATGTTTCTTTTCCCAACATTGGTTGACGTATATATAGCTTGCTATGTAGCTGCTTGGATATATACCTAGACTTTTCTTCTCACATGTTTTCTCCGAATTTCTCAGATTCTACATTCCTCCACTCTATCGTAGAAGACCTAGATAAATGAATAGGACCCATTGCTCTATCATGGCCCACATTGGGTGCTTCACCGACATCTTATAAGCCGTCTCCTTTACATTTACCAAGGCTCTCCTTATGGCACGTGCTGAAGGTCGTAATAACCTGCCCCTGAACAAAATATTCTATGTTTACATTTGTCATCTAAGCCAATGAGTTGCTTAGAAAGTTTTTGAAGCAGCTCGAGCATAGCCATCGTAACCAAGAGACTAGCGTCAATACTAACCGACGCCTAGTAATCGGAAGTGCAGAGTAGCTCGTAGCACAGCCGAATGGGAGGCCTTCGGGAGCTGTTTGTATTAAAACAAAAAGAAAACGAAAGTGAAAATGAAAATGAAAATGAAAATGAAATAACAAATACGAAATTGTACACAAAGATAGCATTCACATGGACTAGGCTTAGAACCAGCCATCTCTACAGAGAAAGAGAGTTATTACAGCAATCTAGCTGTTGAGCTAGTCTTGTCCAAACAGGGAATCCATCTTGATTTGGCATCCGTATATTGCACGCCATCTTTGGATATCGATATCTATATGGCGTATGAGAATATCTACGATTATTTCTAGTTCAAGTCATAGTAGACAGCATAAATAGTCTCTGAGTAAAGAATTCAAAGTTTTCATGTTGCTTGTGCTGCTTGATCAAGATGCTACTGTAATCCTTGCTTTCAGCTCGGCTGCCAGGCTCAGTCATGCGGGACTTGCCCCGCTCGACGACCACACTAGTCCCCGGCCTACCGCAGTGCTGGAGCCATCAACTATTTTAGCGAGTCCAGAGCAATGCAGCAAGTCTCACAGCAAGGCTGCCTGTCAAAGCCACAGCTGCTGTAATCCAGTGGATAGATGCGCCATGTAATTTCACCTTGAGACGAGAACACGTAACGACGGCTACTTCTGGCACAGCCATGGACGCGCTAAACTTGCAATCTGTCTGGTTAGCAGAGAGGTATGCGTGTCACAAACTCACAAACAAGCAATTTAGGACAGGCACCAGCCCCGCGTTTGCCTGAAGCTGCAGCCTATCGGTGCCTGGGCCTTTTCGCGTTGATCTATTGGTCTGTCCGTAAGAACACACTATATTATGGGAATATCATTGGTCTGTCTGAAAAAGCACACTATACATCGTCCACGTAGGATTTCTTGGCGAGTTTTCTGCTGGCAGATAAAAGGACCTGACATCCTTCTTTCAATTAGGACGCTTCTTCATCAGTTTCACTCACATGGGAAAATAATCATCACCATCATAATCGCACTGCAATTGACGAATATAATTGAAGAATTGCTAGCTACCAAGTTGCTTACTTTGGGACTCTGCTCATCAAACAGCTCCAAATCGACTCCCATTTAGCTGTCAGTCGCATTCAACAATGGCGATCTCAACTACCTTTAGCGAAGATGATTCTATCCACAAGATCGAGTATCAGGCCAACGATATCGGTACTTCTTCGGTGACTCTCTTTCCCTCCAGAGCTCAAGTACGCCGAGAGATTAAAGCTGTGCAGCTCAAGGTAAGCCCCACAATCTATAGGACCGCACCAGTATAATATCACCAGAGCCCAATCAACTAACAGAAACAAATTTACAGCATGGCACAAACCAGATTACCATTATTGGACTTAGCCAAACGCTTGACCCAGACTCAATCAGAGTTGAGAGTAATGGCAGCGCCACAGTCACCAACTTAGAAGTCGAAGAGGTACCAAACCGTCAACTCTTCGACGAAGTGTACCCTGAGATTGAATCGGAATCTGAATCAGACGCGGAGACCGAAGAAGCATCCGACGACGAAGTGGGACCAGAAAGCTCTCACCTAACAGCCGCCCAGCATACTCTCAATCAACTCAAGGATAAACTGGACATAGCCCGCGATGGCGTCTGCAATGCGGAGAGGCGACTCGAGATTTTGGAAGACATTAGCAAACTCGGGAACAGTGAAGGCGACGATTTTATCCAAGTCACCCTAGACCACTACAAAGAACAGCGCGCAAAGGCCTGTTTAGACATGGTTGAAAACAGAAAAGTGGTAGCTGAACTCACAAAGGACGTTGCAAAGGCTGAAAAGAAGGTCAACAAGCTACAGAGAGAAGAAGACAAGAAGAACGAAAAAAAGAACAAGGCCAAGGCCAAGGCTAAGAAAGAGAAGGAAAAGAAGAAGGCTCTGAAAGACAGAGTCAAGGGCGAGGCTAGAAGGGAGAAAGCACGTCTGCGTAGAGAGCGAGAGAGATTCTGGCCCCTCAACGTCTACAGCGTATGCATCACGTTGGAGGTTGCGGCCTTTACACCCGCGTCTTCACGCCGAGGCTCCACAGCTAGCGATGTTGACATCTCGGTGGTTTCAGCTGCCGAAGTTTACGATGAAGCTGAAAAAACAGGCTCTGTCGAGAGCGACTTGGTCTTCTCGTATGTCACTTCATCGGCCTATTGGGCGCCAAACTACGACCTCCAGCTGTCGACGACTAATACATCTGCATCGCTATTCTTTGATGCCATGCTCACCAACCGAACCAGTGAGACGTGGAAGAACTGCAAAGTCACCCTCTCCACCTCACAGGCGACCTTCTCTGGTCTTGATGACAAGATTCCCACTCTCCAGCCGTGGCGCATTGGTATCACCTCTGGGTACCCTGGTCGTCGCGATGATGATAGAATCACCTGGAGCATGGAAGAAATGGTGTATATGAATCGGGCCAAGAATCAGGCTAAGAATGAGGTCATCTTGATGCAAGCTGACAATGTCGGGAGCATGACAAGGAAGAAGGTAGCACGCAGCCGGTATATTGGAGAGAGTCCATTCCAACAATCCAGCATTGCTCCTGCCCTTCCTCCTCCACCACCAGCGGCGGCAGCTCCACGGGCTTCATCTCTCTTTGGAGCTCAGAGCGAGGGCTACGGTTCCAATGCAACAAATACAGGCGGAGGTCTGTTCGGTACTACTGCACACGCAGCAACCGCAGCGTTTGGCGCAGCACCCGCAGCATCTAGAGGGTTGTTTGGTAGTAGTCGCGCACCCGCAGAGGACGCACTCCAAAGAGCATCTGTCAATGAGGAGGTCGAAATTGAGAAACCTTCCAATGACGATAATATCACCTTCGATGCTTCCCTCATGGAAGAGACGGGCCTCACAACCACCTATGACCTCCCCGGCCTGAAGACTCTTGCTCCCAAGTACAATGGATCCAAGCAGCGCGTGGCCCGCATCCCCTTCTCCAACGTTGTCTTCAGCCACACCGTTGTTGCCAAGTACAAGGCTGTCGCGTATCTCAACGCCAAGCTGAAGAACAGCAGCAAAGTTGCTCTCCTCAAGGGCGACGCGAGCCTCACCCTCGACGGCACCTTTATGGGCAAGACATCGCTGCCTCGCTGCAGCTCCGGAGAGTCCTTCAACCTCAGTCTCGGCATCGATCCTGCCATCAAGGTCACATATTCCAAGCCCGAGGTGCACCGTACATCATCCGGCCTGTTCAGCAAGGAGGATAGCGCTGTATACATACGCACGATAACGCTTCACAACACTCGTGCCGTGGGAGGCCGGGCTGTCGATTTACTCGTGCAAGACCAAGTGCCCGTATCGGAAGATGAGCGGTTGCGCGTGGAACTCTTGTACCCGCGTGGTTTGGTCGTTGACAACCAAAACGGAGTTGCTACTGGCGCAGCTGACAAGGAGGGCCAGAGCAAGGACAATGGTAATTGGGGCAAGGCTGTTGCGAAGCTTAAGAAGGAGGGCCAGCTGAGCTGGGACGTGACCTTGAATGCCGGAAAGGCGGCTAAGCTTACGCTGGAATATTCTGTTTCTATGCCTGGTGGTCATGCTGCCTACCAGGTCAATTACGTGAGGGATTAGGGGTTTGGAAATGTTTCTTGGCTGGGTTATGTGTGGTGATGATTCTTTTACGAAGCTGGTCCATCTGAGATTGGTTATGAGCAGGTTGGGCATTATAAGCACGCAAGCAGAGAGCAAAATATAATAATACTAGGAAATCTTATAGCGATAAGCACTATTAAACTACTACTTACATCATTCTGCTGTAAAGTTCATTACATTCGAATAAGTTTCTGCATATTCTACCTTGCCTTAGCACATTTAGATACACATTTTCAAGTAGTAACATCGATCGAGCTTTATGGTATGCGCATTCTCATCGTCCCAGCCCCTTTGCTCTACACTCTCCATTGTAAGTATTGCCGCCCACTGGCTCTGGATTTCAAGTATCTCATGCCTGCACAGCACAAAACCGTCCCAGTTCAAATATGATTAGAATAGTTACTTCATTTGGGGCGCACTTGTCTAAGAACCTTGGCCGATCTCGGGATAATTCATCGTATGTTTAAGCTTAAAACCTGCCAGTTAGGGCCTATACTGCTACGCTGGGTAAAGAGGCTCCCGTGCTGCTCCAGGTTCCTCGCGCGGCTCCATCAAATCTATTATAGAGAGAAAGCCGAATCCGGCGGCAGTTAGATAGGCGAAACTCTTCTCAATGCTTTGCGGAGTACGATCAGGTAAGCAGGTAGCTAATTCATGCAAAAAACTGCTGCTTTGCGTTACGGTGCTTCGTATTTTGTACTTTGCATACAAATGCTACATGACGGATCATCTCATTTCCAGGTGGAGAGTGCCGAGCGCCGGATTAAATTAAAAAAACCACGTGATTGTCATTTCCCCGGAGCCGGGCAGCTCCAAATTTCGTCCCCATCGTCTGCCGAGAATAAGCCATTTTGGCTCGCCTCGGATTTTTCATCACATCCTTTTCTCCCCGTAGCACCAAAAATCGTCTCCACCTCGGGCCTTGGTCAGATGCCGCTAGCCGTTGAGCGAGGAGAGCATCGGCCGTTCCGACGAGTCGTGCAAGAAGCAGACGCAGAAGCAGCAGAAGTCAAAGTCACTGTTCCAGAGACAAGAGACTCTTCCGGACAATGCTCTTGATAGCTATCTACGACATGTAGGTATTAGCTGCTACGATAGCATCGTGAACGGTGGTTTAACTACTCGATTCGCAACACGTGGTCCCGGGGCGTGTAGCCTCACTCGCGCGGCAGCTTAAAATGGCTCAACTGGCTTGGTCCACGTCGGCATGGAGGGTGCATTCTATCTTAGTCGTACAGTATTAGGACGCTGGCCACTCTGCAGAGCTTGGTGACATGGCCCAAGACTCCATCGAAAAAAAAGGGGGTGATCATTTCATGCACGGTATAGCACACCGGTAGGGACCGGAAGATGCGGAGCTTACCTAGGAGACGCGCTTGCGAACGTCTGGATCTCAGATCTGCCAGCCGCTGATGGCGGGCTCGACACGTCGCGGCCCGAATCGCGCGCTGTCATGCTCTTTCTCGCAGCGTTCTTCTCGAATTGCTCCGTATTTCTGGGATAGGAGAAGGGAAAAAGAGACGAGACTAGTTCAGCTCCATAAAGCGTTCCAGCTGCGAGGTTAAAGAGAATGCATTGGCGATCAGACGAGGGACGTTTGAATGACACATGTCAATGGCATCTCAATCGCTACTCGTGGTACGATCCCCCGGCCATCTCGTCAAGAATGATCTGACGTGGTGCGAGGATCGAATGGGCTCGCGTGTGTATAGCAAAGTGGCTAGGCAATCTAACATACAAAGGTGAAATTAAAAGACTTTGCTGGCTGCATGATGCTAACCACAAACTGCAGCGGGGAGACCAAGCGCCGCTGGTGAAATTTGACTTGCCTCGCGGTGGCTCTCTCCGATACGACAAGGTCCGCTATAGAGCTGCGAGTGGCTACGGAGAAAAGCATAACAAACGAGATAAAGTAATAATTTATAATAATGTATACAAGGTTGTCCAGAGCACGCTTTGGGGGTCAGCCAGCCGGCGCAAACGAGTTCCATCGGTGAGGAGCAGCAGCATGCAACGATGCCAGTACGGAGCGCAGTAGCATCGTCCAGGGACTCCACGAACAGCTACGAGCTCGGCGTCATTGGATGCGTTAGCGCCCGGACAAATATGGGAATGGAACTCTTGTTCATGAATCAAAGACGCCGAATCATCGCCATGCACGTTGGTCGAAGGCGGGACTCAAACACGGACTAGAAATTGGACAAATATCGGAGCACACGGAGGGCCCACCGCTCGCGTCGTAGGATGCACTTTTCGGAGTTTACTTTCCAACTGTACCTATGTAACCTTGCCTTGGGATTCGCAGGGCAGACAGGGGCAGACCTGGCCAACCCCAGAGAGCCGGAACATCTTTTCTGATGCGAACGGAGATACAGAGGGCAAAGCCGACGCCGGCTTGTGCTGTAAGTATATACCATACCTACATACAACCGCGGCCAACAATGCGACGCGGCAGAGCGATCGGCGGTTCTGCGCCTCTCTCCATGCCATCCATGTGCAGCGGATCTGTTGGCGCTGCACGTTGGTATTTCTTGCCTTTACAGAGTGGTTTGAGGAGAGCCACGCGGGCGGTGTTGATCAGCAGCCCTGGGCCGCCTGTGGGCTACTCTCCCCGACGATGAGGGCGGGACTGGCGATGCCTATGGCGCCTATCTGGCTACAGGACTTGTTAGGGGCGGCAAGGGTGATTCACATTCACTGGCAACATCCGTCCGGCTGCGGACATGATCTGAATAATTAGGGCCCACCCCACCGACTGTGCGACTCTACTTTTCTGCGCCCGCTCTCTGACTGGCCGCCTCCTTTTCCATCGCAGTCATCCGCGGCCAGTGAGAATGCCAGAAGCTATAAACTTTGGTTGTCGTGTTTCGCCCGGTTCTCTGTGCCTGTACAGTCGTACAGACACAGGTCCGCAGAGACGAGACAGGGCAGAGCCAAGTTATTTCTTGGTTTCCGTGCCGGACGCCTCAATCTGGCTCTGAGGCCGGGTCGGCAGCGCCACTACAGTCATCCACCTGCACATTCCGTACTAGCCGGCACAGGCCGTGCTCCGAGCAACATGGACCTCCGCAGAGAGAGTGGGTAGGGCTTTCAGATTGGCTGCACACAGCTGTCCTTCTGGGCGGCTTCAGTTGCTTGCATTAGATCAAGCGAGGTGCTCCGTAGATAGAACAGCTTGCATTGTGCGTATTGTATCTAGTAGCCGCAGGATGAGGCTCTCGAAGAAGGACAGCATCGGCCCCACAAGGCGCCGCTGCTGGCCTCTTCCTACAGCCAAAGGGGGAAAAAAAAGAATGCGCCATTGAATGTGCGCCGCCCGCCGAAGCTGAGCTGCCGCCGTTGGGGAAAGCATGCTACACGAAATCCAAATACCTACCTGGGTACTCAGTTATCCCGAGAATGCCTCTTGAGAGTTTGCACAAAGATGCAACTGCCATTGCCGTGGCACTGAGACCGCGTGCGTACATAATCGAACGTGTAATGTCGCAAAATCACCAGATCTAGCGTTGCAATTTCAGCAGACAGCCGCCTCTGTCGACCCTTCGCTTGGGGTAAGTCGGACGATGGAGCTTTCTCGGTTCCGGCGCGGCTGTACGGAGTGCTACCTTGGGCGCCACGCGCCGCGTCAGTCAGCCCATCATCCAGCTGCGAGAGGAAAGGGGATTGGCCGCTTCCTCAGCAGCAGCCTTTCGTGATAGGCTGTGCCCCGGATCCCAAGTGGGCTCCCGCCTTGGCCTGGTTTTTGGAGAGGGGAAGGCAGCCGGCGCTTGTGAAATGAAGTGCTCTGGATGGCCGTGAGATGGGTGGGAAAGGGGGGCGAAAGCCTCGCCTCTCACTCGCAGGCTCTGTTGCGGCGCATGCCGCCGGACGCGAGCGGATGCCGCAGCTATTTCGCCCATTGACTTTGGGGAAAATCCAACTGGCTACTGTTAGGCACCTGTATTGGCGGGAGGGCTTGGCGTTCATCTGCCATCGGCTCCAGCCTTTGGCCATGCATCCCGAGGCACAGGAGCTCATGGCCTTCGCTGAGCTCCACGGGTATCGCAAGTAGAACGATTCAGGAGCCAGCTTGCGGCGACAGGCGGCGTCGTGCAGCCAAGTAATTTATAGCTACACGCGAGATACCAGCGAGCTACAAGTGGCCAACGAGCCGCGCTGCTTGCCACCAGCCGGCTCTGACGACTATCGCCCCGGAATACGGAGATGCTTGACGTGAGCAGCACTAGTTTGGAGTAGAGCCAAGTACACTGGCTGTATCGGGAGACCGCCTCCACGGCAGGTAAAACCCCGATCTGGTCGGCCCTGTCCCAGGCTGCGTCATAGTGGGATGGGGTGCATGCCTAGAGGTAGGTAGAATTATACTGCCAGTTCCTAGGCGCTTCGACGGTGCTCGTACTCTTGTACCCCGTACAGGTGACAGCAGCAGCAGGCAGTTGCCTTTTCCCACACCTCCAAGAAAAGAGCGCAGGTCATGTTTGTGGGGCCAACGCCGTGAGGGAATCAGGTCGTGGTGAAAGGAGAGCGGCGGGAGGCCACATTCCGGGGCGAGAACTTTCAGCACCGTATTAATAGTACTATAGCGACCATTTTCTTCTTGTGCCTCGAGACCCTCTGTTGAGCATAAACTTTCAAGAAAGTCAGCTTTTTTTTGTCCTTCCACGGAGTACTAGTAGGTAGTTATATGTACGAGCAGCTAGCAAAGAGGCTCAACTGCCATCGGTCGGCGCTGGCACTACTCGCAGGTCCAGTTGTCTACTTCTGGACGCGCCCACTGAAGGCTCACTGAAAAACTCGGCTGTCCAGCTCCCTGTGGGTGGGGCCGGACCAGGCCTCAAGCCGATCCGCCCGTGGGGCTTCCCACGCTGTGGCCGGGACACACACTTTGCGCTCTGGCGACACCCCCCGCCTTTCATCCCCCAAAGACGCTCGCGCCCGTCTCCTGTTCCATCTCTTCCTCCTTCACCCGCCGCCAGACTCACCTCTTCCTCTTGCAAACCCCTTCGTTCCAACCCGCGATCAGCCTCCGTCACCACCTGCCTCTGCATCTGCTACCGCTGCCGCCGCCCAGCTTGTTTGTCTGCTCTCGCCAGAAGCCACTGCGAGACTGCTCGAGTCGATTGCGCGTGCACCGTCCTCGTCCCGGGCCTACGGTGTCGCGACCTCCGGTCATTTTCGCTCCTCCCGTCACCATCACGACGCAAACCCGCCGCCGAACGCAGCAGAATAACGAGCGTCTGCGGAAAACCACGCGCATCCCCCCCTCTTTTTCTTCTCCTTCTCTTTTTTCCTTTCTCATCTCTCCAATTCCCTGCCACACTCGTCGCCTCGCCCACAATGTCCTCCGGCGTGGTGCGATCCACTGCCCTTAGAGCCGGCGGCGCCTGTGTGCGCTGCCGCAAGGGCAAGACCAAGTGCGTGTACGAGAACGGCCGCGCGCCCTGCAAGAACTGCGCAAAAGGCATGCACGAATGCTATCTGCCCTCGGAGAGCATGGCCCATCACCACGGCCAGAGCCCAGCTCGCCATACCGCAGCGCATCGCCCAGCGCGCGACGCTTTGCCGGCGTCCGGGCCCGGTGCCTCTGACGCCAGACAGCCCGTTGTGGGCTCAGGCGGAGCCAGACACGTACAGACCACCTCCGAAAAGTGAGTGCTTTTTCCTTACTCGCGCCCACCCCCTCCCTCGTTTTTTGCTGGGCCATTGTCCTGTTTGCCGCTGGCCTCAACAGAATCGTTGATTTGGGCTTTTTGCATTCATTTTCTTTATTACCTTGCGTGTCTGACTGCTACATGTGTTTGCAGCCATGGCCATGCAGGTCTCGGGAGCATCCCTCTGAACCTCTACATCCCTTTTGGCCATCGAGGCGCCACCTCCCTCCTCTTTCCTCGGTACAGCTACCACCCTCCCCCCGATTCTCGTCCCCCGAATGGCCCGGCCGCCCTTTTAGCTCGTGCACGCGCTGCTGCACTGCGCCGAGCTATGCTGCTGCCATCTGCATGTTTCCCACCCATTCCCCCACTTGCCCATTTTCCGTTCGGATCCCAGGCGGCCCGATTTTTTTTCCTCTGCTTTCTGCCCTTGTTTTTCTTTTTTTAATTTTGCCGCCGCCCTATGCGCCCCTGCTGGTCGCTGAAGCCGCCGGAACCCGAGCGCAATTCGCTAACTAAAACCTGCTGCCAGGCTTACACCGGAACTCGTCGCCGAGTGCGAGCGCGTCGTGTCAAAGACATTCCCAGCCTGCGTGGCCTTTCACAAGCCGACGTTTATGCAACAGCTGAAAAATGCTTCGCTAGAGTCGAGTCTCGTCTATGGTCTGTTGGCTTGTGCTGCTCGGTGAGTTTTTTTTTTTTTTTTCCACTCTTTTTCTTTTTTGCTGGCATGGTTTGGTCTGGTATGCCGCCTTAATCACCGAGGCTACATGTTTCAGCCGCTTTCGCCGAGCTCTGGTGGATTATTGGCCCCGATCGGAGCCCGTGCGCAAGGCCAGACAGCCTTGTCTTGAGAGTGAGAGGCCTGGTCTTGAGGAACGCGCGGCGGGATTGGATATTGGGAATTGCGTTTTCTAATTGGATTGCCTTTTGTATCCTTTGCCAAGCGATTTGATTGCTGATGGATGCCTCCGTAGGAGCTCTCCGACCCTCATCCGTCGGTATGGCGGCACCCCTACCGGTGCTGCGGATACCTTTGCGGGCAAGGCCATGTCCTTGATCAACGCCAACTTGGACCAGCCCAACCTCGCTGACATCCAGGCTCTCTGCCTGGTCATCATTCACGAATGGGGCAGCAGAAATGCCGTTCGCGCCTACGTCTACCTCGGCCAAGCCACCCGACTGTTGCAGATGTATCGGATCCTGAACAGCCATCACACATCTGATACCGCCGACCAGTTCCTGCGTGACGAGTCTTTCCGCCGCACGCTGTGGCTGACTTACATCCTCGACTGTATTCTCACCTCTACGCCCGGCCGGTATCCCGCCCTGACCATCCAAGACACCACTGACGTGGCCCTGCCCTGCTCGGACATCAACTTTGCATTTGGCAATGCCGTCTACGTCAAGACTCTGCCGCAGCAGCTCAACTTTCTCAACGGTGCTCACGAGTCACCTAACCGCCATCTGCCCACTGGCGAGATTGGCGAATTTGGCCACATTGTTATGGCCGCTACTATCTGGCGCGATGTCGTTGGGATGCTTGGCGTTGCGAGCTTCCGCGAAGAGGATTGTACAGACCTCATCGTTAGGATTGAAAGACTTCGAGGCAGCCTCCCCATGCAGTTTGTTGATAAGCCAGGCCAAATCAACCTTCATATGACGATGGGATCCGGCTACACTTTTGCCATGCTTCACTGCCTAATTCACTGTGCCATTATCTTTGTCCACCGTCGGCGTCTTTTGGAGGATACCACATCCCCCTCATTTAATCTAGAGGCATACCGCCACACTCCTCGCTGCCACGAGATCGTGGACCGCCTCTTCAGCTCGTGCCATGGCACCTTGGCTCTCCTTGCAGCAGTCGAGGCTGGCGCAGAGAAGGATCATGCAATTTGCTTGCCCATCTTCATGCTCTTCTCCGCATTCACTGCTAGTGCAACTATTGCTTTCCTCTCCCTCAAGGGGCTGACACCCCCCAACGCCGTCGAGACGGCAGCACACATTGTCAAGGATGGTTTGCGATTCATGCACGATGGCAATGAGAATTGGCCTCTGATGAACAGCTGGCTTAGGCACCTGACTGTCATGCAGCGTGTCCTCCACAATGATGCCGCTGCCAACATGATGGCGTCTAGACACGGCTCCCACCCTCACCTTCCCCCAGTGACGGGTATCAAGGATGAAATTTCATCCAATGGCGATGCAAATCAAGACACTATGGAGTATGACCAGCAATCTGCCGCTGGAACTATTCCTGGCCAGCAGCATGGTTCTGCGCCCCGCTCAGTATCTGGCTCTGCTCGGGGAGACAGCGAGCCTCCGGTTTCCCTTCCCAGGCGACCAGGCGTTACGACCATTAACGGGGGATCTAACAACATTTCCTCCTCAGGCACCGCATCGCCACCTTCTGGCGGTGCTCCGCAGGCGAATATGCAGGTTCACGATGTCAAGCAACCGAGTCCTGAGATGATGACCAACGGCATGGTTTCGGTCCAAGACGGCCAGGCCACGAGCCAGGACATGACTGCGCCTGAGCTATGTGAGGCGTTTGAGCGCCAGCTTCTGGATCTTGATGATCTCGCTGCCTTTATGGGTGGTGGAGTTTGACTTGGAGCCACCCATGATGATGCATCACAAATGGCAATTACGGACGGGGCCATGATGCTTATGACTCTTTCCGGATACGGAGCGACATAACATAGATTTGGCGGCCAACATATGGACTTTTTTTCTTATTTTTTCTTTCTTTAGCAAGAGCGCATAAGATGGGATTTGCAAGACAAAGAAGGGCTATACAAAAACTGCGGCATCGCTAAGATGCGTACTAATGACGTGAAACGGAAGACTGAATTCTTACAGACTTGATATTAATATGGGAAGAGGGAAGCTTGTACGTGTTAGGCTTATTACTCTTTTTTCTTTTTTCTTTTTATCTTTTTGGTTTCTGGTTTTCCGATACCCGGAGGAAGGACGGAGGGGAGGCAAAGAGGCGTTGGGGGCATTGTAGTGATAGGGATTAAAGACCACTCGAGTAAAATCAAAACTTTGATAGCTTTAGTTTAAGTCGGACTGGAGTAGAGATTCTGCAGTACGAGTAATGAAACATCTCCAGATAATATGCTTAGCTTTCAACCTTTCAATGGTGCCACGGGCATGACTCGATGTGATACGGGTGGCGCGTATTGCGTCGGGAACGGTTCGGGAACCTGGAGGTTTGAGCTCTCGCAACTTGAGCCACGGTATTCATCTAAATTGAAACGAATTGATGACGAGTAGAAATTAAGTAACTATCTGTTATCATTTTTTAATATCATTGATTACAGCTGAAACTGATATATAGCCTCCGAATCGTCCCGGTTTCCCCCTTTTTCTTCTCCGCAGTCGTCGTCATGAAGCTGCCAATCTTCGTTCCTTAGCATGTTGGAGAAAATAAGGGCAACACAGAGGGAATAAGATTTTGGGGTTTCGGTTTTGTGGGGGAATATTGAGTGTGGAGTAAAGCTGGGGGGAACGGCAGTTTGTACGGTGGAGAAAAATTGGAGGCACAAGGTTAGGGGACTACGGAAAACGGCCGAGCTCTCTCACTTTAGCATGTATGGCCTTTTTTTGGAGAAAAACTGGGCTTCATTGCTCTTTGAGTCGTGAATTGGGCGCAGGGCGTAGGGCGGTTTTTGCGATTCTTTATCGTCTAGGTGAGTGTTTATTATTAGTCTGTGGTGTAGAGCATTAGACTAATGGAGAATTACGGAGTGGCTACTGGGGAAGCGTCAAGTTGGGGTAACGATGCATGTTTTGACGTGCGGAGATGGTTTCCGTATATTGCAACGATGTTACATGGGGTACGATAAAAAGTCGGATCTGAGATTTGAAAGAGATTGGATTTATGAGGGTTTTTGCGGAGGAGGAGGAGGAGGAGGAGGAGGGAGGGGGTGTGGGTGGAATGATTTTGAGATTGACGATGGTCTGGGGGAAAATGGGGAATTGGAGGTTTGTGATGGTTGTTGGTTGAAGGAAGGAAGGGTGAGAATAGAAGAATAGAAGAGACTATCGAAAAGTTAGGTGACACTGGATCTTGCTCGGGCCATTATTGGCATGGAGCTGAAGGATGATTTGTGTAGCTGAGTGGTTACTATTTCGTGCTGTAGTACTGTAGGATCAGGTTCCCCAACTGCTCGATATTGATGCCACTGCTACTGTAGATATGCAGTGTTGCCTCTAGCGGCCTCCTCGCGTGGTGAGTGTTGCATTTCGCTGCCCATCTCTGCAAGATTTGGTTTGGGGTTTCGGTCAAAGCCGGTTGGTCAATTAACCTCGTGGGAGAGGCTACCACAAGAATCTAGAGATCATCTCGTTTACATACATGGAAAGCCTTCATTGTTCAGATTTTTTTTGCCACGGGGTCCTCCTATTGTTGAATCGATATTGTCAGTCTGTGCAACCACGTATAGTCAGTCTGTGCTTTTTTTTTTTTTTTTTTTTTTTTTTTTTTGGCAACTTGGTCTTTTCTCTCAATGCCATGAATAGTGTTTATATTCGTCGCGGGCTTTGGTCAACTTGAGCTCTGAGCTTGCGGTTAGGCTATGGGGCACCAGTATTTAGCGAGCAGCATTTTTTTGGATCTGGGGATTAGCGAGAACCGCTAGTATTTACGAGTTTGGAGACTCTCGGTCTTCCTCCGTCCATTAGTCAACCTGCTAGTAAGTATTCTTCTTCGCACTTGATACTGTAGGAACCGGTGAAACATTGTGGCATTACTTTTATTGCTTCTCCCAAGCGAATTTAAAAAAAAAAAAAAAAAAAAGACTTCTTTTTCGTAGAAATTAGGCGGTTTTTCTTTTTCTTTTTCTTTGGTCCTCGGTACTTCTTTCATTGGAAGCTCTTTTGGGGCGGCAGCTTTTTCATCCTTTGATGCGAGATGGCGAGATGCGATTTCGCAGGGCGCTTAAAGAAGAATAGCCGAATTTGCCGAATTTGCCAGCCCATCAGGTGGCGGCATTCGCGTGCTATGGGTACCACCGCCTACTATACTAATTCCAAAATAAAAAATCCAAGGCAGAGAAGAAAAGAAGAAGTGAAAAAGACTTCGGTGCTTGCTGCTTGCTGTGGTCAAGCGCAGACAGAATAAGTGGGATTGCGACTTCGGATTAGTGAACCGGGGTTGTTGCACTTCCCTTGTCTCTTGCTCCCTCTGCAAACTTCTACCGACGTGTGCTTCTATGCGTCTTCTCTTCTCTGCGTAGAGGCAACTATTATGCGACATGCATCCCGTTTGCAGCGTCGCTTCTTCTGTCAACCGCAGCCTGCTCGTCACTACCGTAAAGCGCACCGCCAAACTTGGCCTGCCTCGCATCTCAGCAAAGACACTAAACCCAAAACCCCTGCCCTCTGACGCCCTGGAGTGTAAGCGGGGAAACAATCCCGCGATGCTCATTGGCTCGGGGGGTTCTGTTTTGCAAAAAGAGACGACCGGCCCTCGTTGCCAAGAGCGTCATGGTGCAACGACCGGCATTTTGGTGCCGAGCCCAGGTTCGTCATTCAGTTGCTTCTAGGACCAGCTTAGCGCAGCCTAGCTCTGCAGATCCCATGTCCGGAAGACGAGCTGATTCTGATTGTATTGGCGGGGAAGAAAGGTGGGCTCTGCCCATGTACGGCGTCTGGAGAAGAAGGATGAGCAGCAGCCCAGAATCTGAGGTTGCCGTGATGGCCACCTGCGCGTATCGCACTTGTGCATGCGTGTACGAGTAAGGGCATGAGCCATGGATGCACATCGCCACTATCTGACGAGCTGAAGCGTGCAATGCAAATGGCTCGAATGTCACATCTGCGACGGATATGGATATGGCTTCGTTCCTGAGGGCTGCGGCCAGGCTTTTGACTTTGGAAGCCGCTCTGTGGCTAGCAGGATCCGGCAATTATACGTCGTGGCTACACGTGTTTCGAAGCCAGCCACAGAGAGAAGAGAAGGAAAGGCTTGCTGTGATGATGTCAAACAACGGCGAGGCTGCTGGTGAGTTTGTCTTGGATCCAAGCCAGAGCATTAGCCGTCTTGACTCAAGCCCCAAAACAATGCAATGATGGCCGTTTGCTGTCTTCCAGTTCTTTGCCGCTTTCGCCATGTGGGTTTTCTAGCTTGCTTCTCCAAAACTCACCAGCCATCAGACAAAGCCACCAATCTCCAAGCCGGCAAACGCCTCTTTTACTCCCCTGGTCTTCTCACCCAAATCGTTTGCTGCAGGAATCGTTTTGATCGAGCTGTACCATTCGCCGATTCGATCTCTTTTGTCTTTTTCTCCTTCGGCCTGACCGCCGAACTTTTCCGAAAATGGAGCCCACCATCTTCTCGTCGCCGTCTTTTTTTCTCCCCTGCCGCTTGATGGTTGTTCCACTTGACAGCCTGACAGCAGCCAGACATCTTTAGTCGAGATGATTGTAGGCACAACTATTGTGATAAAGGTTTACCCGTCCCCGAGTGCTAATGGCAATAGTGCAGCGGAAGATGCTCGGACCAGGTCCAGGTGCGACACAGGCCTCATTATGAGCATTGTCGCTCCGCTGGCTCGAACATCCATGTCAATCACTTGGTGATGGATGGATCCGTGCACCCCATAGGCAGCGTGCGTGACTGGACGCCATCCATGGCTGGTTCCAACCCGGGTGGATCAGCCATGCTCTGAGATTTTTCCTCCCTTCTGACTTCAACTGCTTTTTCTCACGGCGCCCGTATTGACTCGTTGGGAGATACAAGCGGCACTTGGCATAAGCTGGGGCCTCTCTTGATGGCACCAACTGCAGCTACCATCTCAGCTAATGGTGGTTTTGATTCCACAAAACAGAAAATTAAGCTTGTATCATCGGGACGAGAATGGAGGCGAGGAGGCAAAAGCAGCCCCATGCGGCCCTGGGTCCGAACACGCACGGCTCTTGTGTGTCCAGACGCCCAATCCAGCTCGAGCTGCTCGTATTGGTGTCTCTGCAGTAAAAACAGAGACAGAGTTTCAAGGCTCCAGAGCCTAGACTGGCGGACTAGTCATCGCGTGGAGTGTCTGCTTGCGGTTCCCCAGTAAGCCTCATCCTGGAGTATCCCACTTTTATACATTAATCCGTCTGGGGTTCCCCAACGTGGCTCACATGCGTCTAAGTCGACCCCCTCGTCGCCGTCCTCGTCCACCACTCCTCCGCACTTTGGATTTTCTTATATATACTCTCTTCCCCTCTCCCTCTTCTTCTCCAAGGCCTTTCTGTTTTCCTCCCCATCTCCTCCATCTCGGCCTTGACTTGTCTCATAGAGCCATCGTCGCCAAGCAAGAAGAGAGCAGACAAGACTGCCTACCATGGTTGGCAACAATGAAGAGTACTGGGTCCCCGAGGACTACGAGGGCATGAGCGCCAGCCGCTACCTGGCCACGCGTGTCTCCTCGCTGAAGCCGCCGATGCTCAACGTGCCGAACCCGTGGAAGCTGCTGCGCATGCTCAACCGCCAGCAGTGGTCCTTTTTCGCCATTGCCTTCTGGGCTTGGACCTGGGACGCCTTTGACTTCTTCACCGTGTCGCTGACCGTGTCGGACCTGGCCAAGCAGTTTGACAAGACCAACACCGACATCACCTGGGGCATCACGCTGGTGCTCATGTTCCGATCCGTCGGCTCCATTGCCTTTGGTGTGGCTGCCGATCGCTACGGCCGCAAGTGGCCTTTTGTCGTCAACAATCTGTTGTTTATTGCCCTGGAATTGGTAAGAACATCCCCGTCCGATCGTATTTCGTGCATTTGAGATGGAGCGTCTTGGCTCTTGGCTCTTGGCTCTTGGCAGCAATGCAGCCAAGATTCGGTTAAGAGAGCCACGGCGGTGCCACCCGTCTTGGCCAAACTCTCCCTAAAAAATCCCCCGCCAAGTGGCCAAGCAGCGCTATAATGTCGGCATCTAAGCCGCGTATAGCAACTGCCGGAGCTATTGAATTGATTTTACAAATTTGCAGCGGCTAGGAGAATAAATTGAAAAAAGACTAACCATGGCTGAAATTACAGGGAACCGGATTCTGCAACACTTACAAGCAGTTCCTTGCCTGCCGCGCGCTGTTCGGCGTTGCCATGGGCGGTCTGTACGGAAACGCAGCCGCCACAGCCCTGGAAGATTGCCCGTCAGAGGCCCGTGGTATCATTTCCGGAATCCTCCAGCAGGGTGTAAGTTGTCATCAACTCCAAGCTGCCGGCTTCTTGTCTGACTAATTTCCTCAACAGTACGCCTTTGGATACCTCCTCGCTGCTGCCTTTGCCCGAGGCCTCGTCAACACCACCTCCCACGGATGGCGCCCGCTGTACTGGTTCGGCGCCTGCCCCCCCGTCATCTTCATCGTTTTCCGTCTGATGATGCCCGAGACCCAAACCTACCGCGAGCGCGAGCGCATGCGCATCGAGGCCGGTCGCAACAGAAGCGACGAGAAGTCTGTCGGCAGCGTCTTCCTCTCCGAGGGCAAGGTCGCCATCAAGCGCCACTGGTTGCTGCTGACCTACCTGGTCCTGCTCATGGCCGGCTTCAACTTCATGAGCCACGGCAGCCAGGATCTCTACCCGACCATGTTGACCAACCAGCTTGCTTTCAGCGCCAACAAGGTTACCGTCACGCAGGTTGTCGCTAACCTGGGTGCCATGACTGGCGGAACAGTTGTCGGTTTCTTGAGTCAGTCTATCGGCCGTCGATTCAGCATCATCTGCTGCTGCATTGTTGGCGGTGCTCTGCTCTACCCATACACTTTTGTGCACGACACCTCCATCATGGCTGCCGCTTTCTTCCAGCAGTTCTGCGTCCAGGGCGCTTGGGGTGTCATTCCCATCCACCTGATGGAGCTGTCCCCCGGTGCCTTCAGAACCTTTGTCGTCGGTACCGCTTACCAGCTGGGTAACCTCGTCTCCTCCGCATCCTCCACCATTGAGGCCCGCATCGGCGAGCAATTCCCTCTGCCGCCCACCACCGCGGGCGTTGCTCGCTACGACTACGGCAAGGTCATTTGCATCTTCATGGGCTGCGTCTACGCCTACGTCATTGTCCTGACCTTCCTCGGCCCCGAGCAGCTCCGCAAGAGCTTCGACGTCGCTTACGACCACGACGCCGCGGTTGTTGCCGGCTGGGACGACAAGGCCAAGGCTGAGCACGAGGAGTTTGACAAGCGGGACTCTGTTGTTGCGGGAGAGAAGCGAGCTGAGGAGGTTTAAAAAATGGGATACCCTTTTGGTTGGATAAATGTCGATAGTATATCTTGCTTTTTCTTGTTATGTTAATGAAATGGGAAATGAGGGCTTCTAGGGATCTGTGAGCCTTTTGGATATTGGTTCGAGATTCTGTGGAATGCCTTGAAGCAGTGGAATCAGACACTGCATGACAATTATGAAATGATACAAACTATGCTTTATATATAGGTATACCATATATATTTGCTTATCAATACAAAAGACCACAAAGTGGTGAATGAAGTATTCAAATGCGCAATATTCTGTGTGAATCAAATGTACAATGTCTTAAAATCTTTGACTTTAACTTAGCTGCAATTGTATTATCGTGAGCCCGCACCCATTCTGCTACCCCAACTCAGCAGGGCCATCTCCAACCTCTCTCATCAAGCTATCAAAAAAAGCCATGTCAACACTCTGATAAGCCCAATCATCAACCCCAAAGTTGAAAAAGCCATCTCCCTCTTGCTGCAGAAAGCTCTCGGGCAGTGCCTCCGTTAATGTGCCATTGGTGCTGCATCCTGCATCAGCCAGCGTGCTACTCCAAGTCTTTGAAGTCCCAGCGGCATCATCAGCAGCATGGTGAGCTTCCGCAACTTGCATCCAGCTCTGATTAGCTGGATCTGTAAGCACTTCCTTGGAGATGATGCCTCCGCGCGCAATCTTGATTGTGCCAAAATACGGTATGTTTACACACACGGCGCCGCTTCGTTCTTCGTCGACGGGCTCATCGGCCGCTGCGACCTGCACGCTTACCCTGTTCGCGTTTTCTGTATGGCCGCCAGCGGCCTCGGCTTCAATGATCAATAGCCTTCGTAGCAATTCAACGCTCCGTGCTCCCAGTGCGTCCCCATTTCGCTGGCTCACCCCCTCCATGCTTTCATGCACTTGTTCTATCATTGCACGATCGCCAGGGCGTTGGTGCGTAAGCCAATTCTCCGATCCCGCAGACTCGGAACCTCGGCGGTGCCCGTCAAGATGTGCTATTAGCAGCGTCATGGCCGCCATTAAAGAGAACCAATCCATTGTCCGGCACCAGAAAGCTATTCGATCAGCACTGCGGAATGTTATGAAGCGGGAGAGTACCTCGCGAGAGGTATTTATGCAGGTAGCTCTTGAGTACTGGTTATCGAATCCATTCAGAGAGGAGCGAAGCATGTAAGGAAGATGAAGCTGGTTGAGAAGAGTATAGTGGAACAGCTGATGGAAAAGTCGTCGCATATCCCAGAAGAGCCTCTCTGGGTCGTCCAACACTGTGGCTAGATTTGAGTGAAGCCACCACTTTCCAGGTAAATCTTCAGCAGCCTTTTGCAGCTCCTTGTCCAGTTCTTGTGTCAAGCCAATGTCGTCAGGGCTTGGATCTGACTGGTTGCGCTGCAAGATACGAGATGCAATGACGCAGTGTATGCGCTCAAGGCGTCCCATATGCGTGTCGCTTTCGAGCACCTCTTTGGAAGCCATGCTCTGGTCGATGGAGCTTTGAGGGAGGCCCAGCATGAGACAGATGTGTCGCTCCGCAAACACAATGCGAAACCATATAAATCTTGGTTGGACCAGTCTTTCCGAGTCCATTAGCTTACACTGCGCTGAGCTCCTGGAACGGTGAAAGCCCATGAGCTGTGCAATTGTCATGGCCCTCCGGATAGCAACCAAGCCTTTGCGCAAATCTCCACCGTTTGTATGCCACAAACTCTCCATCATCACGCACTCTATCCCTTCAATGTTGTTGATGAGGCTTTCGTTTGTATTTACGAGGCTGATGGCCGTGTTAAAAAGGCGGTTCATAATCTGTCGTGGCGGTTCTGATAATCCTTTGAGATTTTGATGAAGATTCGGATGGAGGTGCTGTAAGAAGGTAGCAATCCTGAGCATGTACAAGCCTATTAGAACAGGGTGAGCATTTGGTCCCGGCGGCTCAAACAGGCTCTCTAATGATTGGGGATCGCTTTTTTCGAGGTCACTATAGGAAACAGTGAGCATCTGGTAGAAGCGCGCTGACAAGTCGCCGCGTGCATTGGAGATTATGTCGATATCCTTTGGCGTAGGCAAAGATTTGTACAGAGCTTGGGACAGTGCCTGGTGTTTTCCCAGCTCAATAGAACGCGTTTTGCTAGAAGCTAGCTCTGGCAGTCTGCCGTTACTATCGCAGTCGAGGATTTCATACTGAGGGGTCTCATCATGCTAATGAAATAAGTCAATATATATCATAAGATGCTTTATGGATGTTGAGCACGTACATTTAAAGATTCAGCTTCATATGGACTATTACGTGGTTCCACATATACAGGGTTGCAAATGTTACTGGGTTTCCCATCCTCTTGTGCCGTCGCGCATCCGCAGCAAGAATCCGAGTTGTTGGAAATCTTTTTGAGCAACTGCTCGACCAATGCTTCAACTCTCACAACACGGTCTCCCATCTGAAGACTCCGGTCTAAAGGCGTCGAGATCTGTTCGGGGAACTGCTGGTCAACGCATTTGGCACCGCGTCGCTTACAGCTGATGCAGATGGTGTCTTCGGACGAGCCAAAGATGCACTTCATCTTCCGCCGCCGGCACTCCCAGCAGCTTCTCGTCCCCTTTCGGACCTTTCTCCTCTTTGACTGAGGACCGCCATCGATTTCGCGCTCCCGGCCTGGCGGCGTATGAGTCGGCTCAGGACGCTTAGCGGACTCTGCATCCATGCGGGGAAACTCTTGTGGTAGTGGCGAATAAAGTGAGAATCTGATTATAGAGGAACGAAAGTCATCGAATATTTTGGATGTGTGTATCGTTTGAAATGTAACACGAATTACGTGTAAGGGAGAAGTCTTGTGCTTCGACCGGAATCTCGGTGGACGAGCTGAAGCCAGTGACGTTGGGGTGGCCCCACTTCTTACATTCCTTGAGCGAGTTGGATTACACAGAGGCCAGCCTTCGTCCGTGACATCGGAGATCCTTCTGCGACAAGAGTATTATAAAAAGCCAATGTGTTCTCTCATAAGTTTCTGAAAATAATAAACTTGTTTGATTACAGTCTACATCTACAGTCTAATACCAAACTCACATTATCTCATAATGGCAGGCCCCTTCAACGTACCGCCCACTAACACGCCAGGCAAGCTTGAGCCTTTCACCTTGCACGTCCTCGAAAATGAATTATCTGAATTTCACCAACTCCTAAAACTGTCCAAGATCGGGCCTGAAACATGGTGGAATCAACAAAAGGATGGCCGCTTTGGAGTGACTCGCGAGTGGCTGAGCCAGGCCAAAGAAACTTGGCTTACAACATTTGACTGGCGCCAGCATGAGGCTCGCATCAACAAGTTTCCCAACTTCAAGATGACCATTGATGATGCAGAGTCTGGCAAAATCGAGATACATTTCTTGGCGCTGTTTTCGCCCAAGAAGGACGCTATACCAATCATCTTTCTCCATGGGTTCCCAAGTTCGTTCTTTGAACTTCTGCCCATGATGGAGCTTCTTTCCGACAAGTACACGCCCGAAACTCTGCCATACCACATAATTGTGCCGTCACTGCCAGATTATGGACTCTCTGGTAGCCCCAGTGAGAATGTTGAAATGACACTAGACCAGGCTGCACGGATTATGCACCAGTTGATGATGGACCTTGGGTTCAGCGACGGGTACGTTGCTCAGGGAGGCGATCTCGGCAGTATGCTAGCAAGAATCATGTCGGTCAAATACAAAGAGTGTAAAGCTTTTCACCGTAAGTCTTCTTCAAAGATAAAAACAAGATAAAGGCGGATATCTAACAGAATATAGTCAGCATGCTAACACTGAATACCGGGGAAACGCCGCCTCCTGCCGACGGCCTATCCGCCGCGGAGGCACAGGAAATGAAGCGCACCGAAACCTGGGCTCAAACTGGTCTGGCCTTTGCGCTTGAGCATGGTACTCGCCCTGCTACTGCTGGACTGGCCATTTCCTCCAATCCACTCGCTTTATTAGCTTGGTAAGTAATCCCATCGACCAAATTTTATGCCCGTTTTACTAACGGAAGAGAAGGATTGGGGAGAAGCTCCTTGAGTGGCCTGACCAACGAGAGCCGCTATCTCTCGATACCATCCTCGCCATGGTCAGCCTGTACTGGTTCACAAATACATTCCCTCGCAGCCTATACCACGCACAGGTCATACAAAAGATACTCAAAGGAGAATCGCTCCCGATATCCAAGGAAAAGCCGCTTGGGTATTCAATGTTTCCGCGCGACCTCGCTCTGCTTCCCAAGGCCTGGGCTCATCAGCTTTACCCGAATCTAGTATTCTTCAAAGCACATGAAGTGGTGGGCTCTTAAACCTTTCGTCTGGTTGGATGCAAGATCACTAACTGAGGGGAATAGGGCGGACATTTCGCGAGACTGGAGCAGCCGAAGCTATTCTTGCAAGACATCGAAGAGTTTGCCCGACGAGTTCGTGGATCATTCACACACGTATGAGCACATACATGTATCCAAGATTAATGCAGCGGATCTCGTATTAGTGGAAAGAGGATCGTATAGACTCAAGCTTGGGACTAAATGCAGCAATACTAAGCTTAATTATAACTTATAAGCTTAATACATCTACTGGGATCACATGAGATGCTCTGTGTTGTGAAGTAATTTATTATATATATTTTATGGTATAAGTAAAAGATCTAACGCCTCTCATTTATCATAATGCTTCTCTAGAAGAAAAAAAGAGAACCAAATCAAAGCCCCATAACCATGCGTTCATAATATGTAAATCGAAGTCGTAATGTGCGGATATCCCTCTCTTACATCACCCTTTTTAGTACTGGTTACCGTGGTGGTGGTGATGGTGGTGGCCACCGTTGTTGTTGCCACCATAGGCCAGGTTCTGCATCTCCTTCTCCTCCTTGTGCTTCTTGAAAGCGTGCTCAATCAGATTGGCTCCGATGGCTCCGACGGCGGCAGCTCCAACGGCAGCAAGCTTGCCACCACCGGCCTTGTGCGCGGCGAAAGCAGCACCGCCGCCTCCAATCAGAGTGGCAGCGAGACCACGCTCGCCCTCGGGGCCCTCAGCGCCGGGAGGGCCACCGCCGGGGTACTGCTGCTGATCGTAGCCGGGCTGGCCACCGTACTGCTGCTGCTGGCCATAGGGAGGCTGCTGCTGGTGCTGGGCGTATTGGGGCTGCTGGTCATAGGGAGATGCGCTGCGGTTGTGATCGTACTGCTGTTGCTGGCCGTACTGCTGCTGAGGGGGGTAGCCCTGGTTATACTGCTGCTGCTGGCCGCCGTACTGAGGCTGTTTTAACATGTGTTAGTCAACCGATGGATGCATCAATATTGTTGGACTGGATTCAAATTTACCTGCTGAGCGTAGCCCTGCTGCTGGGGGTAGCCCTGGTTGTACTGCTGCTGCTGCTGGCCGTACTGCTGCTGAGGCGGGTAGCCGCTGCCGCTGCCGCCGGCGTTGTTGTAGTAATCGTTGGCAGACATGATGACGGCGGGGTATCGAGCAGAAAAAGTCTGGGTCGAGAGGGATATAACGAGACCAAAGTCACGCGGTGATCAGGAGAGATCAGAAAAAAAGCAGACGAACTGAGAAATAACTTGATGGATGAAAGAAGCAGAATAATCAGAGTCGAGAGGCTCCGGGCAAGCTTATTTATTCGTTTTTCTTACACGAGCAATATTGAGAGATTGGTGGGGGGGAGAGCGCTTCTGTGCATGTCTAGCGGCTTCAAATCAGCAGTGGCTGGGTGCTACTGGAGTCAGCTGTAAGGTACACTGGAGCGTGGCGCAGTCACTGCGGTTCTCTTCCCCCTTTTGGGGCGAACCCTTTTTCTTCATTCTCTTTGGTGTCGAATGGAATCTGGGACGACGATGACATCAACGTCTGGCTCAGCATAGAGATAGAATGTAATACCGGCCGATTTGATTTTTTATTTTTTATTTTTGATGTCGCAAACTGCAGCACCGCATACATGTCGTTACGGGATATGCGCCCCAACAAAGAGAGGCTGTATTGACAGGGAGACCCAGGCCAGGCTACGGCATTTCCGGCACAGTCTGGAGCCTATGGTAGGCTCAACTTTTAGCTTTGGCCAGCGGTTGCGTGCTAGGTGAGGTCTGCTGGCCGTGGAAGCGCTGGAGGGATTGTACCGCAGGAGGATTATTGATACTGCCTACATGTACAAGGGAGGGGGGGCTGGATGCGTCCCCGAGCCTCCCCGCACACGAATCGAAGCATTTTGCACGCCAAAAACATATTAATAGCAAACACGGCTTCGATGGCATCTCGGCTCGTCTGTCCGAGAGACGCCAAATTCTCCATGGCTGTCTAACACACCCGGCCTCGGTATGGCGATTCAAACGACAAGCACGGGCAAAGCGGGGTCCTCGCTCGAAAGCCGAAACAGCGGTGGTGGCCACGCTTTCAGCCATCGCTCAGCCTCCAGCCAGGGGAGGGGCCAGATCGTCTGTCTGTGCGTGCAGCTACGTTAACCAGCCACACGGGCCAAATCAGCCGACACGTCGGGAGGACGCCAAGGCTGATTCCAGGCTTTGGATTTCCTTCTCTGGCTATTGTTTAGGTGCGTTCTAGAAAGGGCGGCTGGTTCACCTGTCCTTTGTTATACTATCGTACAAAGTGGTGTTGCATGCTCTGCCCCATCATCCATACTCTGCCCCATAGTCAGTGTTATTGTGGGCTGCGGCTCCTTCGCACGTTTTGTCTCGATCTGGTGGAACAGGCAACTTCTTTCGAGGCGCCGTGGAATAGCCGGTCGCTCTCGTTTACTTGTTGGCCTGGAGATTCCTTGCTAGGTATAGAGCACAAAGTATGGTATCATATTGGAATATCAGGATTATTGGATGCTGTGTTGCTCTGATGATGCCAATCTTCACCGCGTAGGTAGAGTGGCTTGGCTCTGGATACTTTTCCTTGGCTCTTACTGTGGCGGCATGTTTTAGCATCACAGCCAAGAACTCTTGGCTGCGATTTCTTCCTTGACTCATTTGTCCTGTTTACATTGATGCCCTATATCCTTGCGTAGAGTTGTACATCTTTATCCCAACTGAGCGCTAGCACCATGTAATACTGCACTGACAGGCTGGCCATGGGCCCATGTTTGCTATTACTATTCCATTGCAGGCCAAAACGCCTTCTCCGCAGCCAATACCTCGCGCCACTTTACCAATGCTCTATCCAGAAGCTCTCCCTTGATGTCTTCGCCTTTATTCTGCTGTAATTTGATCTCGCGCTGCACTGCAGAGTCGATAATCTCGCCCAGCTGGTCGACAAACCGCGCAAACTCCACGGAACTCCAGTTCGGTATGAATTCCCGCCTCAGAGCCCCACCATCCTCATCGGCATCTGACGGAGCGGAAAGCCGGGCTGATGCGCCGGACCAGGCGTCGAGGTAGCATTTCTCGGTTGCCCAGAATACCATCGCTGACTCGAGCCAGGGTAGAATGACCCTATCGCCACCGCCGGGAGATGTGCTGTCAAAGAGAGCCTCGAAACGGACGAGACCTTCCAGTTTGTGGCCAAGATCCAGACTTATGCCGTACTCTGCTGCGGTGCGGACAAAGAACTCTTCCTCTCGGCGAATGTTTACCAGTGCATCAATCATCCAGTGAAGCAGTTTAGTGCTCTCGGAGACATTTGCCTCATCTTCAACCATCTCGGGGAGCTGTAGAAAGCTGAGTAGACGGCCCACGCCACGGATATATCCATGGATATAAAGCCGATCATTCGAAAGCCATTGTCCTAGGTGATGTTTGGAGACGCGGCCTTCGGACGCACGAGTAAGGAAAGAGGACTGCGTGGCTGATTTATAGGCGAGGGGGTCGGAGGCGAGGACGGTTTGCGTGAGAGAAAAGGGGGCGGCCATTGCCCTCTGCTTTTTGCGTCTTAATATGGTGAGTTTAGTGATTACCTTGTTAGTTCTGGTGATACGGGCTGTCGTAAGAGAGAGTGACAATGAGATTGAGAAAGGCTCGCTTGAGAAAAAGTGAAAGCGGAAAATGAATGCGAGTACGATGTCACATTACGTCACAGTCATGGCGTATAAAAATGTCTCAGCCAGCATCTCATGCAGACCACTCATCGCATCTTCTAAACCAACTGCGATATGCTTCAGGATTTTTCTTGTTCATGGCAGCTAAAGATCTCATAGCACGCCGTGTTCATACTACCCATCATTTTGTATTACGGAGCTGCTAAATTATTAAGAGCCCGTGATAAAACAATATTCTTCTATATTCTCAATCTAGCAAGACAAACATTCTAAATTCTAGCTTTACTGTTTCCTTTAAACTAGTCCTTCCAATATACACGTGCTCGTAATACGAGCGATTCGAAAGAGCAGCTGTATCTTCATTCCAACCATAAATCAGTCGTTTCTCATTTTGTACTTTTAATAAGAAAAAAAAAAATAAATCTCTTTATTATGTCAGTTGTTATCAAACTCGTAAAAGTTATTGATCCAACTCACCATCTATGCTTGAATAGGTGGGATAACCATGCCGTACTTTTCATACGGGAAGTTCTCCAGAGAAACAAGGTACTCGGCCCAGCCATCGCCTAATTCACCAACCTGGTGCAAGTCAACCTCTCCGGCTGCGGCAGTTCGTCCAGCTAGGACTTCTTCCTCACGGCCGGCGTACTCCTCCTTGAGCATAGGGTGAGGGCACCAAACCACACGCATGCCAGCGCGGCGACCAGCCTCAACGCCAGGAACTGAGTCCTCAAAAACGAGACACTCCTCGGGCTTGATGGGCGCTTCTCCCTCGGGCAGCGAGTCGTTGATGGTCTGCAGGGCGAGGAGGAAGATATCTGGGAGCGGCTTTCCACGGCCAGGCTTGAGTCGGGAATCGTCGCCTACAACTCGTCGATGAGGGGGGAATACGGAGAAGGTATCGGCGAGATGGCTCGTCTTGAGCTTGAAATTCCCCAAGTGAGAGCTCGTGGCGAGAGCAATGTGCACGGTAGGAGAATCGACGCCAGGCTCCGCTGTCCGAGATAGGCTGGTCAATAGCTCAGGGACACCGGGCAGAGGCTTAGTGCCGGGAAACAGCTTTTGGTGGAGAGCCGCACACTCAACGGCATACTCCTGGTCTGAGATTGGCAGTTGGGCCCAGTCCATGAGGATCTTGTTGGCGTCGGGGCCAGGACGGCCCTGGAGCTGGGCCTTGATGGACCATGGCATGGAAGGGCGAGAGTACTTGTCCAGGATGAGGTTGACGCAGAGCGTGTAGATATCTTCGGTATCAAGAAGGAGGCCGTCCATGTCAAAGAGACAGGCTCTCACGGGAGGGAAGCTGGCAATGGCTTTAGTTGAAGTCTTCATGGCTGAGATGTTGAAGATTCATGGTGGAGGACATACTCAGTTCGGGGAGCCATTTTCAGTAAAGGGTATAGAGGAGGCTTCTATTGTTTCGAGAAGTCTGAAATTGAGGTGCTAGTAGCTGAATGGACAAGGGAAGAAATGAGAAGAAGGCTAGTCTTGCTAAGTGAAGCTGAAGGATTGTGAGGTTCTCCTGGTTCTTATCGGACGACTATCCGTTCAAGTTTTAAGCATCGAAAACGCTTCCAATGGCCGAAGTGGGGGCGGGGCGATTTGCGCTGGGGTTCGGCGAGTGACTCGCAAGTGAGGCCCGTACATCGGCTGCTCCCGACGAATTTGTATTCAAAGGCTGAAAGAGTTGGAAACCGCTTAATATAGGCAAAAATCATCTATCTGCCATATCTCTGGCCGCCAGAATGCCACATTATCATTTTTCAAACATACCACTATGCTTACTGGCATAAGTTGCTATGGAGCTGGGCAAAGAGACTTCCCCACTAGTGTCCTCCACGCTGACATAATCGCCCCACATGCCACATTTCCGCCATGCAGAGCTTCGTAGCTCAGTGGATGATGCTTCTTCATTGATGCCTCATACTTCATCTCACTCCGCTCACTTATCGCTGTTGCTTTATACATAACAATACACAACTCAAACATGAGTGATACGGGAAAATCTCCGGAAAACACAACGGAAGCACCTCAAGATGAGAAGCCTAAGGATGAGCCAGAAGTTTTGAGATTCCCTCCGGAGGAAGAAGCAGTAAGTATTGGCTAGCGCTATTCAGAACCCTGGAACATCACATCTCGCCTCTGCTTTTACTACTTATTACTACACCTACATTATTCTCTTGTCAATGTGGACTATCTCATGAGCTAGTTCCTTTATCTATCCTGTCCAATCTTATGGCCTCTCTCACATCAGCCAACCTCGTTACATAGACCGTTGCTCACTTACATGAACGCCATTCACTTCAAGCTCAAATCCTCTTGATGATTTTATAATTTTTACAAATACTCATCCAAAACTTCTCATCCCAGGCCCTCCTCAAGGAATCTTCCACCATAAAGGCCGATGCCAACTCTCTCTTCGCCTCTAAAGACTACCACAACGCCCTCTCCAGATACGACGACGCCATTGCTTCATGCCCCAACTACCTTCACTACGAACGTGCAGTGATACAGAGCAACATTTCCGCATGCCATTTGCAGGTCGAACAATGGACAGAAGCGATAAAGGCCGCGACAGATGCTATTGACAGCTTAGCAAAAGTTGAAATTGAAGAGCAACTTGTGCCAAAAGACGAATCCAAGGACACCAAGCCAGATAACGAAGACAAAGAGACGAATGACAAAAACGATGAGGATGATGATGTCGAAGAAGAGATTATCAGCTCCGGAGCAGAGCGAGCTGCACCTATGGCTCCCCCTGAACCTACACCTGAGCAGGTAGAGAACCGCAAAGCCGACGTTCTTCGTATCCGCACAAAAGCCTTGCTTCGACGTGCACGCGCCCGTTCTGAAGCCGGTGGCTGGTCCAACCTCTCTGGCGCTGAAGAAGATTACCGTGCCCTCTCTCAAATGCCTGGACTGACGCCCGCTGACCAGAGGACCGTTCGGTCACAACTCAAGGCCTTGCCACCGCGAACAAAGGCCGCCCAGGAAGCTGAAATGTCGGAGATGTGGGGGAAACTACGTGGTCTCGGCGACAGTCTCCTCAAGCCTTTTGGTCTGAGTACCAACAATTTCCAAATGGTCAAGGATGAAAAGACGGGAGGATATAGCATGAATTTCTCACAAGGCGGCTCATCGTCATGACATTCCAAGAGATCATCATCACCGCCTTCTTAAACAGCGTGATGTATCTATAGATACCATTCGGAATCTCAGCGACTGGGAGGATAGAACGGCTGAGCAAACGCGTTGCTATCCCGCCAGGTGCTATAGCCATGTTGCTGAGCGTGCTCATACTGAGCGAATGAAGGGCCCGGCTGCTGTGGCAAATTATCCGTTCGCGGTATCGACATCAGGGTATACGGAGTGTTTGCTAACGGAGATGGCTGCTGAGGCGAAACAACTGTTGAGATATCCAATGTCTGCATAGGAGTAGGGCTCATATGAGCTCCTTGCTCACTCCCTTGGTCGTATCTTAACGGCATGGCTGGTCCCATTGTATCCCAGCCCCAGGCGGCTTTGAGATTCTCCTCCGCACCTAGCCGCGAATATCCAATATGAGTCTCTATTCTCTGCAAAATCTCCAAGGCCTCTATTTGTTCATTGTGATCCGTTAAAACTACTGACGCAAGCATGAACGCTTGTGTATAAATCGGACCGAGATATCTATCGTCCGTATGCGCTACGATCCCACATACTTCGCGGGCATGGTGTAGTTGAAGCCAGCTTATTTCATCTGATACCATTGTTTGTTCCATGGGATGTGTCTGAGTAAGTATGCATTGTGCAGTGTGGTACAGAAGACGACAGAATATTGCTTCCTGTTTGGGCGCCCTAGTTATTAAGAAACACCGAGTTTAGCTTCTATATCATCATCTCAAGGAGAGAGGAATTTCTGCTTCAAAACTCACCATGCTTTCGGAAACACGGAATCGCTTTCCATTTGAATGGGCTGCATGTATCCCAATGGGCGCAGGTTCCTCGGACATGCGTCGCTCCACTGAACACAGAGCTGCTTTAGATGTTTCCATTCCGGTATATAATTCTCCAGAGTCTTGTTTTCCCTCGGATCCATCTCTGTAAATGACAGCACGTGTAGCCTGTAGCTTGCAACCTTGGCCAGTATGAATAGCATCTTCTGCGCCCATAGCTCCTCGTCCCCTTGGATGATGACCTCATTTCCGTCGCTGGGAAAGCCCAAATCCATACTCCACGAGCCAAAATGCAGGTGACAGCCTGTTTCTAGGCTCCCAATAAGATCCAAGTAGGCGTTTAACCAGAAACACGCCGCTCCGATGCCGTCACTCTCCGCAGTCCACTGGCTTTCGCTAATGATGGAGTTGAGCACGGTAAGACTGTGGCCGCCAGTCTCCGGCCTTTCCCTAAACATGATGTTGTAGAGTTTCAAAATCGTTGCTGCGACTGAGCATTCTTCTATGTTGCGCTCTGGATTCTCCTGATGGCGGAATAGCTGCATATTTGCTGTGCTATAATAGGCGGTAGCTCTGTTGCTTAATTCTACTTGGCGACGTGATAGGCGTCTCACTCCACAGGCCAAGAGAGAATAGAGCAGTAGAGGAGAATCCAGCGCTCGATATGGAAGACACTCGCCAAAGTGCGTTCCTTTATTGAGCGAATCCATCCAGACGGCAATTTCGTCTACATAAACCCGCATATACTGAACGTGTTCAGGCGAGTCGAGAAATTCTCGTTCAAAAGAGGTAGGTCCCGTGGCATCTCCAAGAGTAGCACTGTCGTCTTCGATGCTCACACTAATATTTGATCGATCTTCCACTTCAGATAGGCTCATCGGTCCTGATTCAACCGTGGCTCCTTTGCGCCACTCGGTGGTTTGCAGGATTAAGCTATCGCTGTATATACTCCTCGTCTTGTTTGAGCTCTCAGGTGATATATAGATGTGCCAGACATGTCCTTGAAGAATAGAGCTAGAAGATCCTTGGTCCGAAATTGGAGTTTGCGTTCGCGCCGTCGGTCTACATCCTATGAGTTGGCTCCTCTCGGTGATTGCATCTGCGTATCCGACTAATCCGTCTCGATACTCGGAAGCAATTTGGCGAGATTCATCTCTGATCGTAACTATATCTGAAAATATATCAGCTTCATGTCCTCATACATGTAGATGAATTTCATACTGTTCTGGAAAGCAACTGGAATAAAATTAGACGAATTGTGAATCGTAATATTTGTAAAATTGAGTCTGATTCCGCGTAGACATTTTCGTCTCCCCTTTTGGCAATTTTGGCAGGACGGTACTGATTCGTCGCATTTGAGATGTCGATCTCTACACGTCAGGCAGCCAGTACGAACCCGCTTCGACTTTCTGGAGTATTCAGAAGATCTCAGCGACGGTGTTTGACACGATTTGATCATTGGTAAAATTGTACTGTATCGGCATATATCCGAGTATTTCGCATACATGCTTAGTCTCGTGGAGTCAAGTCAAATTAACCTTTGAACGCTGAATGAACTGAAGAAACAAATTTGATCGGCTTATTGGCCTTTGATGGCCTATTGATAAAACAGGATACGGATTATATTGTAAAACCTAGTCGCCATGCCTGCTGCTCATCTCGGATCTCGGTGAATCGAAACAGGTGAAACAGATAAAAGATGTTGCTATAAGAATACGTATAATTGTTTTTCAGTTTGAAGGAACAGAGCCAGATTCAATTTCTTGATAAGCGTTACGTTACATGGAGAGTCGGACTTTCGCAGGCTTAGACTCTATATAGATCGGGGTGGTGAACTATATGTATCTCTCTTTGAACTTGCTGTTTGCTATCTAGAGCATTCGTACACCATTCGCACGGTTAATTATAGTAGATAAATAATATCATGGCAAGGAATTATTTAAAAGTAAGGATGCGGTGAGTAAACAGTAAAGAAGCGGCGTTTAGAGGTTGTGAAATGCTCTCACTACTAAATCTAGTTGGATTACAGTAGTATCTATACGGTGGTACAAATTTCTCATTGCCTGTCTTGCCTATGTGACGTAGAACGAGAGTATAATAAACCGGCAGTCGTAAATCTGTCCCAGAGTTTGCGTAACCCTGGGCACAGATGTGGCATGCCCTCTAAATTACAGGAGCCCTGAGCAACCTGAAGCCGTATACGCCCATCCCAGCTCATGTGCTCAGAAGGCCTTGCCGCATCCAATCATCTTGTCAATAAACCAAAGCGTAGCTGCCAAGGAAACTGGACCGTGCTCTTGGTAGTCCCAAGAGATGTGGCAAAGTGGTGTGGGATACCCATGAGGCTCCAGCAAGGCTCCAGCAAGGCTTTGGCTTAGCATGTCAGGCATACTTTTGGTTCGTATAGCGCTACGGGCTGAAAGGCCTGGCAAGCATTGCAGCTGAGTCTCTTCCTTTTCATAACTAGTACCAGCCCAGTTGACTGAAATACTGCATATTGTGGCAAAAATGATATAGTGTTGGAGAATTTACACAAGCTTTAGTTGCTCCAACGGATGGAGCCATCAAATGTGGTGCTATAAAGATAATTTGCTGGCATCCCATGGCCCAGAATATGTGCCGACGAGCAGCAATCTAATTGCATGTCACACATCCCACGGCTTCTTCCGAAACATAACGTGGAGTTCAAGCGATGGCACGATATCTGTGACTGGTCCGCTCCTCCCCCACCCGCCGAGCTCCTCATCAATATCTTTATTTGAGCTTTATTTATTGGATTTCTAATCAAGGTATTGAGAGACAAGGATGAAATTAGGTTATTGGGTCAAATTAAGCATGCATATTTTACGCATGAATCCTGCCCACTAGACTGATCTGCTAAAAACCTGTGGCGGTGGCTTACAGCAAAGTGTCAGCATTCAGCACTAGGTGTCCAGAGCCAACAAGAGTAAATGCAACAGTAGCCTAATACTTGCAAGGGTATTGGTCTGGTAAGAATTGAGGGGTCCATGTGAAGGCCTAGAAGCAAGGAGAATATTCAGGTGGTCCAGGGTCATCTTGAGGACTATTCCGGTAACACGAAAACTGATAATCAGCTCAAGTTCACATGCATGTCTCAGGTGGAACAGGCAGAATGTGAAAACATCATGCAACACTGTGTGGCAGTGGTATCTTATTGGATAAAGATCGTCGCTTGCTGCGACCAAAGAAAGGAGAGATGCTTCACCGAGGTGGTAGAAGTTTGAGACTTTGATGGTAGTACAGTGTAAGAGCAGGCGGAAATTGCCTGTCACAAGCTTATGATGATGTTCAGGTATGGCACATGCCGAGCAGTTCTCATTTCCCTCGCGCGTCATAGCATCCGAGCTATGGTCTTTGGCTTCAATTTCAGTGTTTGAATAGTGCAGATTGAGTTGTACAGTAGAAGCTCTATTGGAAGAGGTTGTCGTGCAAGAGACGGGAGCTTGCCGCGTCAAATGTGCCGGCGTGCACGTGACTCGTAGTACATGCTCCCTCCACCTTCGACTTCAATTACTGCTACGCATTATCTTGCACAATCTGACGCTTTATCAACCTTCCAGCAAGACGCCCCCTTTTCCTTTTAACGATGCGTCCCATCCTGCTCGGATAGTAATGTTTCAGCTGACAAGCGTTGGCTGAAAGGCGGGGAAAACTATGGCTGAATCAGCGCCATCGCCAAAAGCGATATTACGAGGGCACAAGGCCCAGGTACACGCCGCCACCTTCGTGAGACATAATGAGCGCCTTGTGACTGGAGATGCGGAGGGCTGGGTTGTGCTCTGGGACCTCACGATTATGCGACCAAGAGCTGTCTGGAGAGCTCATGAAAATGCAATTCTTGGCATAAGAGGGTGGGGCAACGACAAAATTATCACGTATGTGCCCAGTAGGCAGTGCAGAATGAAGTAAAACGCTGTTGCTGATCAAAGACTCAAGCCATGGCCGTGATCACAAGCTTATTGTGTGGAGGGTCAAAGAGGAGGACGAGGAGCGACTCAGCATCTCTTTGCCGCTTGAGGATACCCCCACGCCACGCCCACAACCCTGGGTCCTTCACTTGTTGGAGGTGAACACAATGAACTTTTGCTCATTTGCTGCTTGTCTCGCTGATCCCGAGCAAGGGAGTTCTATTGAAGCCAGCTCGCCCACAGCAGAGGTTATTCTCGCTGTACCCAATACCCTGGCCTCTGAGGCTGTAAGTAGCCGCACTATTTGTGGCGAGAATGATGAGCCTAGCCGTACTCAGCTGACGATTCGCAGGTTGATATCTACACACTCCCAAACCAGAACAGAATTCATACCATCAAACCCGGTGAAAAAAATGGCATGGCCATGAGCCTATCCTTGTTCCATCACCAGGGGAGTTTGACACTAGCTGCGGCTTTTGAAAACGGGTTTGTCTCTATACATCGGCTAGAAACTGATGGGACTTGGACGATGACATATCGATGCCAAGCCCATACTCAGCCTGTTTTATCTATAGACGTTCATCCCAATCGGGAATGCTTTTTTACTTCAGCAGCAGACGCTCTGATAGCGAAGCATCCGATTCCAATCTCTCAGCAAGAGGTAGTCATTGGGCTTGAGTCCAATCAGAGGATAGTAGAGATTGTTGACTCTCCGTCTACCTCTTCAGCAACTGGTTCAGGCCGTAAGGCCTTGAAGGAATGGGAGCACGCACTCAAAGTCGTTAACACGAAGCATTCTGGCCAACAAAATCTCAAAGTCAGATCCGACGGGAAAATATTTGCCACTGCTGGATGGGATTCGAAGGTAAGGATATACTCGACCAAGACACTAAAGGAGCTTGCCGTATTGAGCTGGCATAAAGTCGGAGCTTATGCCGTAGCCTTTTCTGTTATCGACGACGCAGCTGCTCTCGGAAGCACTAAAACTGCATCATCCGAACAATCGGAAGAGAACACTATCAAAGAACTTTATGGCGATGCAGTTCAAAGGGTTGAGCAACAGGAAACAAAGAGCTTAGTAAGAGGAGCTGGAATGAGCGTCAAAGACCGCAGATTACAACTTGCAAAGACGGCACACTGGATTGCGGCAGGGGCAAAAGATGGAAAAGTAAGCCTTTGGGACATATATTAAAACTCGCTATATACCAAAATTCATGTCATAACATCATTATCATATTCATTAACCGGTTCTTGTTATCATCACAGGCATCAAGCATACCAGGAAGAGAAAGCTTACCCGGTCCGTATGCTCACACCAGTTTCAATACTGGTTAGTGTAATTCCTATCAGCTCTTTCGCGCAACCCAACTTCACTTCTTATTTGCAAGCTCAGACCATATCCTTGACATCCAGGCCGAAACCAACGCATCTCTCTCGCCAGGACTCATCATAGCACTGATGACTAATGTCATCAGATCGCTCATGTCCACCTCTCGTGCTACAAGCTGGCCGTCTCCGTCACTCCACTCATATCGAACCGCTTTGTCTCTTGTAGGAACAGCTGAGAAGAGAACATTTCGGCGTACTAATTGGTGATCAAGCGAGTGTGTTGCGCGGCGAATACGATAGCCTCTAGCAGTTGACAGCTTCCTTGGCCGAAAGCTCTCTAGCCCAAAAGTACAGAGACTCTGCCGCGAAGTAGGCTCTGCATGATACGGAAATGTTGGGCAGGTGACGCGAACGGGATGCTTCAAGTCATAGATGTGCCTCCTCCGCGCCGCTATCTGGGCCTCGCCTTCTCGCCGTTTCACCGAATAGTCCAGCCTCTCTACACGCACATTACGATCTGTGTCTTTGAGAAAGCCCACTGAGTGAGAGAGCTCGTACAGTGGTGGCGCTGGGGGGCCAGCGGAGTGAATAAAACGACCAGCTACATAGAGAGTTGTCGGTGAGAGGACTTCGTCTTGCTCGCCGACTGCGGAGCTGCTGGTAAAGTCGCTACAATAGTATGAAGGCGGGTCGTCCATGAGTGCGTCTGTTTTGTTATGGCGATGAGGAGAAATTTCGGTTCTTGGTGGGCGTCTTGGGCGAGCGTGTATGGCGGACGGCGCAATGCAAGGCCCGACTTATATGAAATTCACGGATATGGTGCTGTCGGTGGCTACAGTGTACGCGGAGGAAAGGATCGTGGCATGGACGGTGTGAATTTGCCTTTGCAGTTATGATTACAACGTGTGACGTGATGCTGGCGCCCCCCTGGCTTCTTATTCGCAGCCACAGTCTTCACAGCTCTGAGCCACATGATCTATCCAATGAATATAGAAATGCTCTGTCCCTATCAGCACTTTAAATGACGAACCACGAACCATGTAACCCGAATTGGCTTTGGCGATGCGAGAACACAGCCGATGAATGACATCAAGATTCATGCTCACCGCTAGCCCTGGCCTGGACCCATCCCGCACTCGGGATTTATATGGGGATAAACTCAAAGCTGCTGTCACAGAATGGGGGATCCGCTAATACTAAATAGCTGATTGAACTCTAACATGGACATTCGGACAGATGTTTCAGCGTGCAAACCGATGGGTTGATTTACAGATCTACATGCGTTTGACCATCTGAGATGACGCCTTCTCGGCAGTTAGAGACCCATCACGCTGCATAGGCCTGCCAGAACCAAGGAACGGCTGCGGGTATATGCAATCACAATTGTTTATTTTTAGGGGGAACACGTTTCTTGTTACGTCAAACGGCCACTATGCGTTGACTCTGATTGCTAGAAATGGCACGCTAAACGTCGCGGCAAAAGAGATTGCGATTTCAGGGTAGCATTCAGAACTCCGATTCGGAACAGGAGACTTGTTTAGGCATGAGAATATGACAGTAGCGTGTGGCAGTTACGATTGCAGAGCATCAAACATTTTAGCTGCATCCCTAGGATCTTGGTAGCGTTGCTGTAATTTTGTGAACGATGGTTGATCTTTTCTTCTGATAAATAACACATGGATCATCGCTGCTGAATTGACAACAACTAATGCTTGAGTCTTATTGATCAATACAGTGATAAGCTCAGTAGTATTGGACATGACGTACTACCTGCAACAGGTTGACCCGCAGTCAAGAGGACCTCACATGGATATGGTTGAACCGCTTCGGATAAGTAATTCTTTCTTCTTGGCGCAAATACTTTTTTTTTTTTTTTTTGGATAGGCTCCTTGCAGGAATAGAGCACATAAGTGCGCGTAGTTCACTTATTAACAGTCTGCCAAGTAGTGGCGGCTTATACTATAAAAATCTTAATCTATTAGCGATTTACTCCCCTCCTTATTGGTTGGTAGTCATTTGAGCTGAACTACCTCTTGTTAACCCCCTCTTGTTAGTGTCACATGGACCAGGATCCGAAAGATGTTGAGGCGCGCTTACGCGGTAGCTAGCTGTGGCGAAATGCTGCGCCTACACCTACAACAGCAAGCGATATTATGAATGCATTTGCGCAATTGCCAGACTTCATTAGTTCTGCCCTTTAGTAGATTGCTTCTGGCTGTCTATTACCCCCTCACTCTAATAACCCGCAGGAATTAAGTTTTCACAATACTTGGTATTAAACGAAGGCTCTCACGCACCGACAGTCTGCTCAGCTTTTCTCGGCCGTAATGGGTTTCTATGTCTGACGATGACCGGTTACGCTGGGCCCTCCGGGGTACTATCCCCTTCTTCCATTGTCTTGCCGGTTGATGGGCTACTTATTACACAACCGTAGCCCATATCCGTCAATACTATGTTAGTTACATGTACTTTTGTTCCACCGTGATCTAACGCAGCGCACCCTGTTTAGTTGCTTAGATCATTCAATACATGCGGTCAGGTCTATGGAGTAACCAAGTACATGTGAATTAGACGTGGCATCTGGCTATACGGTATTAATATTAAGTAGCATCTCTGCTACTTTCCTATTTGCTATATGTACCATGGGAATCAACGCGGGGTAGATCACATATTCGATGTTCACGGAATGCTTCAACTTTTAGCCAAGTATACCTTGGATATTAGAGTGATACACAGAGGATAATGACATGTACATAATAAGAAGGCAAAGTAAGGAAGGATACCTGGTCTGTCTGATGCATCAACATCCCATACCACCAGGGCAATAATATGCTGCATGTTTTCGCTAAGGTGTATGTTTTAAGTGAGATGAGCTGGCTATCCCCCTGGCCTTCAGCCGCCTCCAGCCGCCTCCAGCTCATCTAGATAGAACCAATAGGTTGAGAGAGAACTTGCAATCCTTGCATAATTGCAACCACACCTCTCCACAGCCTCACCGAAGCAACGAGGCAGACCAATAGGGCAGTCATCATTGAATAATATTCCCTGTCATAGACCTCAGCTTAGGCAGCGCTATGTACGCCTAAAATGGCGTCCTAACCTCGAAATCATTTTCTTTCTCATTTTCTTCTCATTTTTCTCTACAACATCGAATCATATATACTAGATTTCAATCAAAGGGTATATACAGCATTCTCTATTACTTATTTTTTTCCTCGTTGAAATCCTCATTGTTATAAATGGCATTGCCACGATGGCCAAATCAATTCATTGTCCTTTGTCTAATTTCACTTGTTCAAGCCTACACGGTATTCGAAACAAACTGTTCGGCCCCTGTCACTCTGTCGAACTATGTATCATCTCCTAATACTCGTGGGACTCTCGACATACTATGGAGTTCCCTATTCACGATATTCGCTTGCACTTGGAGCATCCAACATCCTAATGTTCCCAAACAACGAGATATTGATAACCAGAAATCACGAGGATGGATACGTGATCAATGGGAAAATATCCAATGGGGATTTAAAAGTTTCTACAGAAGCACGCTGCGGATGCTGTCGACGGTCATTGCTCCCGAATTGATAATTATTGCAGCTTGTGATGACTGGATGGAAGCACGGAGAATTTTTGAAAAAATGAAGACGTACGCCTCAGATGACAGAGCCCCTTGGAGCTTAACTCATAGCTATTATGCAAACATGGGGGGCTTTGTTATACGAAACCCATCAGCAGACAAAGAGATATATCATGATCCATACCATCTTACTGGTGATGAAATTTTCGATCTTCGAGAGAGAAGGCCAGAGAGAAGGCCAGAGAGCAGGCCAGAGAGCAGGCCAGAGAGCAGGCCAGAGAGCAGGCCAGAGAGCAGGCCAGAGAGCAAACTAGAAGGCAAACTTCCATACATTGAGAGGTTGCCAAACATAACGGAAGCAGAAATCAAGGACAAGTCCAAAAGCGATATGCTGGGCAAATTGATTGCACTCGGCCAGATTGCGTGGTCCACAATTCAAATCATCTTACGAATGGTGAGAAGGCTTCCTGTTTCGCCTCTCGAGGTGGCTGTTGTGGCCTTTTCTGTATGCGCAGTCCTCATATACGCTCTCTACTGGGAAAAGCCGCAGCGCGTTGGTGTCACTCAAACTATCCAGCTAAATGACAATACTCTACCACTTGATGAAGATATATCCAGTGCCCAAAGCAGAGCATTTCATAATAATCCCAGATTTTTTAAGAAGATTTTTACTATGTTTATTTATGTTTTCGGAGTCTCTTCGAAAATACCTCTGCTTGGTGTCCCGATTAGCGTGGATAGGGATACTAACGACGACAACGACGGCATTGTTGAAATTATTGCATCTGTCAGTGCGGCACTGTTCGGTGGAATCCATGCTATTGCGTGGAACTTTGCTTTCCCATCGAGGGCTGAATTGGTCTTCTGGAGATGTGCATGCATCTTCACGGCTGCAGCTCCATCGTGCTTCATCATGCTCAATCGGATCAGCAGGAATATTCCTAGAGCCCATAGGCTGTTAGAGTACCCAGTACAAATTTCCTTCATTCTTCTCATAGTTCTTTACCCCATTGCGAGGCTTTTTATGGTCATCGAGATGTTTCGGACCCTTTTGTTTCTTCCTCCTGATTCATATATTTCTACTTGGACATCTAATATCCCACATCTTGGTTAGCCAGTGATGGTGGGAATGTTATGTATGGCTTATATAATCAGCTATGATATCTCAGGTCACTATAAATAAAATATTTATAGCCTTTATTCTATATATGTTACTTGAATATGTCAGGCACTAGATAAAATAAAACATTTCGAGCTTCACATTTACAGGATCCAATATACTTTAGGATACGCCTTGTTTCTATCAAAGTCAAAATGTTATTGACCAATTAAAAAAGGCATTGCTGGCGGAGCCGTAGTTCAAGTTTACATTTTCAACGAAACAAGGCCTTGAGATATTGGTATGAGAGATTTCATGCCCGTGAAGCTTAGACGAGACGCTTCATTCATCTCCTGGGACGCAAGAGGGATACATGATAACGACTCATTTGGTTATACGACGGCAGCCGCAAGAGTAAATTCTCAAAGCCTAACTCTGTATTAAGGACGAAGATGTATGGTGAGACCCATGCTTGTTTGCAAAATTTCCTCCTATTCTAGATTGAGAGAATTACGCTGGGAGTGGTATAAAGACCTAGGGTACGATCAATCTGGCTATTTGCATTAGGGGTGCTACGATAGATTACATATTCTCGATGACAAAATCGGGTTTGCCATGTCCAATACACCCATTATATCTTCCAGCTACATCTTGAAGCCAGTTACTTCGTATCTGCAATTGATCTCGGAATCGAAATTCTAATGGCTTTGATATCGCTCTGCTTGTTCAGCTAATGTGGACTATACATACATCTTCTGAATTCTTATAATATCTTGCCCGAGCATATGAAGTAGCTCCTTGGAGAAAGGTAGATACGATGCCTATAGCCACCCCAAACGATTATTGATTTGCGCTATAGGCAACGTTTCTCGTGTTAGTACGGGCGATTTGCCCAAAAAATTTAGCTGCACATATCTCATCTGGAATAGGATACAACCATTGCTTTGAGAAAACACGACTTTCCTAACCAGGACTATCAGCAGCTATTAATGATATTCCCAAACTGGGTCATGGCATAAGCCCTAGCATCCAAGTAAGAGCTGATTTCAAATACGGCCTCTATAAAGAAGATTAAACACTATTCGCTGTCTCGCTAGGCCATCCTAATAATCTTGCACGCCCCTTTTTGAGAGATGGCCCAAGCGGGAGAGTCAATAGCTGCCCAAGCCTGAGAAGATACGTGCTTGTTACCAACAACAGTACCTAGTTGTACGACAAATCCGTCTCAGGCTTACTCCTGAGGCCGCACACATGTGCATTGCCATGTGCAATGAGTTGGTACGAGATGACTACAGCGTGGAATGTGGAGAGAAGCGGCTATGGCTTTTGTTGCTGGCTTTATGCTCTTGGTTAGATGCCAAGTGCAGGTTGTCACGGTTACGGAATCCATATACATGCATGCAGATCAGATTATCCGCTCTGATATGTACGTACTGTCGAGACCGAGATCGCCATGTATTCATGACCCCCTCATGCTCGGATGCTTTGAAATCTGCAACACGACGCCGTGCATCAAACGGCATGTCACTCGTTCAAGACATACTAAGTCCGAGCCCGTTACTCCATTGTCCCCAATTCCTCAATACGAATAACATCCGCAGGTTTGAGCCCCTTTGCGCAGATTTACTATTGATTTGTCGATGCCCTGCGGAACTCGTCCCTTTGGCGGAATTAGAGTTGGCATCTCCAACGCAGCGCATCACGTTTCAGGCCAACAATCTCGGAGTTGAAGCTCAAACACCCGCACCCTTTGTTCGCAGGCAGCCTATTCACGTCCTATTGAAGGGCGTCCGTCGTCGCAATGGCGGACATTTGAAAAGTCCGCCAGCTAGCAGCGGCAGAGGCTTACAAAGAACTCGAACCTTTGCGCACTACCGCAGCACTATGGGCCATAGCGCAGAAAAAAAGTCACCACAAAAGTAGCCGCTAGAGCCACCGAGGGAGTTTTGGGGTCTGCTCGATGCCTACTCCGGAAATAAGAGTAGATTTAGATTTAGCAGGGAAAACGTGCCCGCCACTGAGATTGACGAGATAGCGCTACTGCTGTGGAATGATTGAGTGGTGACTGGACGGGAGGCGCACTTCGGCTTAATATTTCATCCGCAAACGTTCCGGTTGGTCGAGATAAGGCTGCGAAAAAAGCCAAATCGGCGTCATAAGGCGTCGAAGCTTTTCTCAAGGGCGGCTAATTCCGACGCGGCGAGAGAATTGCCAACACGAGCATCCACGACGGGGCTCTTTGGCTGGCGAAGGATGAAGCAGGATTGGATCGCGTTCATGACGGGCGTGAAGAGTACTTGTCACACGCTGCTGATGCGGCGAACCTTGTTGTATACTGTGTACTACATGTACTACTTGGAAACTGAAGAATTTTCTTCTATGATTCGGCTAGTGACTCATTAGCGCCTCAGCGATGCCCGAATGAGCAAACGCCAGGATCCTGCTAGCGGCTTAGCGCCTGGAAGGGAGCCGTGAGCTTGGTAGCGATGCAGCGCTGTGTAAGCCTGTGCAGCGCCTGCTGTCCCCTGTGGCCTCAGTTGGGATTTGCAGTTGTTGGCCAGCTCTGACTCGCGGCTATACTGTACGAGTACGTGATTTTAATCTCCCTGCAGTTGGTCTCTTTCTCCCCTACAGTACGAAGCAGATGCACATCATCCCGGTATGGCATGTCTCCTGCAGCGAATACGTGTCCGTTGTAAGAATCGAAGCCATCACATGCGCCTGCACAATGCCATTGAATCCTGCACGTCATCGCCACTTGGACACGGTCCATTTGACTCTGAATAGCTGCATTCCTTCGGGCTCTTGCACCTGTCCGGAAGCCCATCAACTGGGCAATCGATGTGTGCCAAAGTAAACAAAGCATCCGCAAACGCTAAACTTGCACGAAACCACTTCGGCACATGGCCAGTTCCACTTGGTTGTTCCGCCCTGCGCCAAGCTAGCCGTGACCCATGCCGTCGAGGCGGCCAACCAGACCCAGCAATCTGGCTCATTCGCCGTGAGCTTAATTCCCATTGTGTCAGCATCTTGGCGGACTTTGGAGATTAAGTGTCCGAGACATGAGGAGAGAGAGGACGAGATGGGCTCCAACGCACTTACACCCAAAGAGCGGGTCAATGAGCTTTGTTCAGAGCACACCTGCGATGGGGCTACGTGGACGTCGACGGGGCACGCACGGCGAAGGAGCATGGCTTAGCGGACCCCAAGTCCGCTCTGATAGAAATTTCGCTTTTTTTGTACTGCATGCATTGACTCGTTGCCGTGCCGTGCCCCAGAAACAAGCTCGTGCAGGCATGTAGGTCCATGTATATATAAGATGGGCATGGGCTCCAGAGCCAGGGACCTGGTGAAAGGATCCAACCATCGACGCGCTGTCACTCTGTTGGCAACCCTTCCAGCCCCCCCCTTGTCCTTACATCTATTCTCCGAAACAGACTCGAGGACGCAAGTCATAATGGCAGACTTACACCTGGACCCCGAAAAGCTGCACGCCGCAGTGGCATCGTCGGCCACGACGCTCAATGGCGAGGATGTCGATAGCAAGACTCCCGTGCCTAGCCTGGGAGAAAAGGACGACCTGGATCTCGGCCTAGATGAGAAGCGAGAAGACACTGTTGTCGAATCCCCAGCTTCGGATGGCGAGCTACGAGAGGATGAGTACCCTTCGGGTCTCAAGATGTTCTTCATCGTGGTCGCCCTGGTGCTGAGTGTTTTCCTCCTGAGTCTTGATATGGTGAGTTTGGACACTTGTTAGTTTTCAAGTGACGACTTGCACTAACATGTGTGGCTCTAGACAATCGTTGCAACGGCTATTCCCAAAATCACAGACGAGTTCAAAGGCCTCGACAAGGCCGGTTGGTATGGCGCTGCTTTCTTCATGACCGTCGGTGCCTTCCAATCAACCTGTAAGCAACTCCAGCTCCAGCTCTACCTCCTATAAATCAAATCGCAATTCAGCTGCTAATAGAATAATCTCACAGGGGGCAAGGCATACAAGTATTTCCCTCTCAAGATCACCTTCATCCTCTCCATCCTCATCTTCGAGCTCGGCTCCGTCATCTGCGGCGCCGCCCCCAACGCCGAAGCCCTCATCACCGGCCGCGCTATTGCTGGTCTCGGTGCCGCTGGCATCGGCGCCGGCGCGTACACAATCATCGCCTTTGCTGCGCCGCCCAAGAAGCGTCCCGCGTTCACCGGCATCATCGGTGCTTCTTATGGCTTTGCTAGTGTCATCGGACCGCTGCTGGGAGGTGCCTTCACCGACAACGTTACCTGGAGATGGTGCTTCTACATCAACCTGCCCATTGGTGGTGTCTCCGCGGCCATCATCTTCATCTTCTTCCAAACTCCCCGCAACGCGGTGCCCGTCAAGGCGCCCCTCTTTGAGAAAATCCGACAGATGGACCCCCTCGGTGTCATCTTGATGATGGGAGCCACCGTTACCTTCATCTTGGCTGTCCAGTACGGTGGTATCGCCCACCCCTGGAACTCATCCGTTGTCATCGGACTCCTTGTCGGTTTCGCCCTCATCATCGGTGCCTGGATCGCCAGTCAGTGGTTCCAAGGCGACTACGCCATGGTGCCGCCAAAGCTGTTTCTCAAGCGCACCAACTGGGTCATGTCCCTCGTCGCCTTTATCCAGGCCGGTGGCTTCTTCGCCGCCATCTACTACATCCCCATCTACTTCCAGTCCGTTGACGGTACCAACCCGACCATGAGCGGTGTCCGTAACCTGCCCTTCATTATCGCCGTGTCTTTCTCCACCGTCGCGAGTGGTGTTCTGGTTACCACAACCGGATACTACCAGCCTCTGCTCCTCGGTGGAACATCCCTCGCCACCATCGGCGCTGGTCTCTTATACACCCTGAGCACCACCACCGGCACCGGAAAATGGATCGGATACCAGATCATTGCTGGCGCCGGCTGGGGCACATCTTTCCAGATTCCCATGATCGCCGTCCAGGCGCTGGCTGACCCAGCAGACCTCGGCCCTACCACCGGCATGCTCCTCTTCTTCCAGGGCCTCGGAGGAGCTTTCCTCGTCTCCGGAGCCCAGTCGGCCTTTGTCAACACCATGATCCGCAATGTCCTCCAGCACGCCCCCCAGGTCAGCGAGGCCATGCTCGTCCTCACGGGCGCCACCAAGATTCGCGACAGCTTCCCCGTCGACCAGCAGCCATTTGTCATTGACGGCTACATGGCGGGCATCAAGGTCGTGTTTGCCATGTGCGTTGCCTGCACGGGCATTGCGACGCTGATTGGCCTGGGCATGCGGTGGCAGAAGCTCAACCCGGAAGCTCTCAAGAACGCCGGAGGAGCGGCATAGAGACTTGGTGGGTGGCTGAATCAGGAAAGATGACAGAATTTTCTGGTAGGATTTTTTTTTTTTGCATTTGCAGGCGTCTATTTTTTTTTTAAACATGTTTTGGGAAAACCGGAGGGGTATAATAGGTAATACCGGGTAATATAGATAGGGCAGAAGTGGGATATCTGACACCCTCCTTTAGAAGTTTCCTTTTTTTTTTATAAACGCATGTAACGCTATATACCACTGTATTAGATGATACATATTTTCAACATATATAGAGAGCGGAATCAATCACTACTCACGTTCTATTTTTTTATTTCTATTTTTATTTTTATTTTTATTTTCTAATTCGTAAACAAGATTCGTCACTTTTACAAGAGAGCGCAGTTTGAGGATCGTGATGCATCGCATGTAGTCAGCTTACCTTTTGGGGGTCTAGTCAAGCTGGCGATGAGAACATATGATGGGAAATACAGCGTGATCATGGGGTTTATACGGAGTAATACTCGTGACGAGAAACGAGGCTGCGGCCGCTGGGCCGAGCAGTGGACTGATTATTCTAGGTAGCCTTGAATAATACGATGCAGTATACATGTAGCTAACAAGGCTATTCTGATGTATATCGATTTCTCTCTCCATACCACGACGTGTTGAATATCTCTACATGGTTTACCTACTCGGGTAATTTTCGATTGTTAAACGCTAGATAAAAAGGCATCTGTATAAGTCGATTCAAGTGGCATGAACTAGCTACAATGTAACAGCATGACGTCTTACACGACCCTGCTTATACGACTCCTCGGCACCAAGCCTCACGCATTGAGTGCAACTCTGCATCTCAATCTCACGTGGGATCCCACCAACGCAGCCCTACAAAGTACACTCGCACTCATGAAACCCCCAGTTTAGCCTCCATCCGCAGCTCCTTCAAGGCACGGCCAAGTCCGGATCTCCATCCCAGAGGACAGCGGTGACAAGCCCGTGAGATTTTTAAGAGGGGCCCCGATCCGAGCTCCGTCATACCGCAAGGCAGAACGAACCACCGCGGGGAGGGAAAAAAAAAAGCCACCAGACAGAAGAAGAAAACAAAGCTTCAAGCTCACCCCTCCTCGTCCCCAAAACTCCGCGGCAGAAACCATCACGAAACAATCGTCTTGACTCGGCCAATTTTGCGCGTCCGGCGATGGCGGCCGAGGCATCGACTCCAACCTGAACGCTCCGGCTTGGCCCCAACCCCGAGCCATTTTATTTAATTCCCTTTGGTTGCCGCCGCATCTCGAACGGCTTTTTTTTTTTTTTTTCTTTCTCTCACTTCGAACCAATCAAGGCACACACGAACCAATTCTGCCATCTTTGCGACAGCAACCACCGCCAAGGCCAAGAACACGCATACACAAAAAGCAAGCAAGCAAATGCTCCCTCAAGCTTCCTTCTCCCGGCTCGTCGCCCGGACTGCCGGCCTGCCGCGCGCCATTGGCCGCCCAGACACCATCCGGACGCTTCGCACCGCCGCCGAAACCATCCCCAAGACGTCCATCAAGATCCTCCGCCTCGTCGACGCCGTGCGGCAATGGCGCAGACCGCACATGGCAAACTACCGCTCCGTCGGCCTGGTTCCCACCATGGGCGCCCTGCACGAGGGCCACTTCTCCCTCATCCGAGCCGCCGCGCGCGAGAACCACCACGTCGTCGTGAGCATATACGTCAACCCAGCCCAGTTCGGCATCAAGGAGGACCTGGCGTCCTACCCCGTGACCTGGGAGAGCGACACCGCCGCCCTGGCCAAGCTGGACCGCGAGTTCGCCGACGATGGGGCAAACCTCGGCCGCATATCTGCCGTCTTTGCGCCCACAACGGCCGAAATGTATCCTTCTGGCTTCCCCGGCCAGGAAATCGACAGCAAGGGCAGCTTCGTCACCATCACGCCCGTGGGAGAGGTCCTCGAGGGTGCCAGCCGGCCAACCTTCTTCCGCGGCGTCGCCACCGTCTGCATGAAGCTTTTCAACATCGTCCAGCCGGACCGAGTCTACTTTGGCCAAAAGGACGTCCAGCAGACTGTCATCATCAAGCGCATGGTCAAGGACTTTATGATGCCCACCCAGGTTGTCATCTGCCCCACCACGCGGGAAACCGACGGCCTCGCGCTGAGCTCGCGGAATGTCTATCTGGGCCCTCGCCGACGCAGCGTTTCCGTTGTTCTAAGCAAGGCCTTGCGTGCTGCAGAGGACATGTACAAGAACGGCCGATTGGACCGCGGCCATGTTCTCGGAGCGGCGAACAATGTTGCCAAGACCATGTTGGAGGCTCAGAAGGCGCTTCCTGCGGACCAGCGGGTTGCGTACGAGGTCGACTACATATCCTTGGCTGATCCGGACACGCTGCAGGAAGTTGACCTTGTGGATCCGGCAAAGGGAGCTATTCTCAGCGGCGCGATCAAGATGCTGCCTGTGGAACAGGCCCGGAGCGGCGAGGATCTGGGCCATTCTGGAGGACCGGCCGTAAGACTAATCGACAACATTATTCTTGCGCCCAAGGCCGAGTAGAGACATGTTTCTTTTTTTTTTGCGAGAAAAACGGGTTACGATTGACGAATAATTAAAACAGGGAATAATTAACAGCCAACAGGAGTCTGCGAGTGAAGAAACACAGATAGAAAAAGATGTATATTATATATGGCGGGCGATTGGATTTACAACGTTTGCTCTTTCTTCAGATAACGCGCTCTTATTAAATTTCTTTTTTATGTATACATAGCATCATATATAGGGGTATAATACAAGACAGGCTCAGAAAGGAATGAGAGAGAAATCCAAAAAAAGCCAGCAGACATTGTTTTTTTTTTTTTTTTTTACAAATGTGCTCTGCCCTCCAATTTCCTCTGTCGCCGTGCATTCTTCACATTGTGATCCAGCGCCTCCTGCTCTTCTTTGCTCAGCCGGCTGGGCACTCCCTTTCCGCCCTTCTCTGCCTCTTCAGCTTCAGCAAACAGCCGTGTGCCAAGCTCATCCGTCAAGCGAAGCACACGGCTGCTAACCGTCGCTCCGTCTCGTCGATTCTTGCCCTCTCGACGCGAGCTTGCAATCTTCTCGGTGAAATCCCACAGCTTTCCCTCGGCCAATAGAGCTCCCGTGGCGGGATCGCGAGAAGGCCTCCATGAAGGATCGAGCTGGAGACGGGGAGGGATCTTGGCATCTTTGGACTTGACAACTCTGATAATCTGCTCTTGCTGGAAGCGCATGTATGAGTTTTTGAGAGTTTCCTTGTTTACAGCCTCAAAGTACGATAGGTCGCCTTGATGGTAAAGGGTTTTACCGAGCTATAGTATCAAAAGTGTTAGTTTAGCTTTCTATATTGTCGGGAGAATATTGTCTCTTACCAGCTGCGCGTTGTTTTGAGCTTTTGCTTCTCCAATCCATATATCCCCGTTTTTGCCGTTTGGAGGAGTAAGTCCCATCAACGACACTGCTGCCAGCCAACTGGCCTCAATGAAGGGCCAGATCAGGAAACAGTAGAAATCATAGTTTTCTCGCCCGGCCTTGCGCTCCTCGTCTGACAGTCCAACGGTTGTAATGTGACCATTCTCATCTTTATCCAAGCGGACGACATGATCGGCTTCCAAGCCACGTAGGGTATTATCCAAGTTTACGTCAAGACCAGCGCCAGAGAAGATGAACTCTCCACGGAATAGCGAGGATAGAAACAGAACTTGGTCCCTGAGTTCTGCAAAGGGAATATCTTGGTTGGATGGGCCGCCTCCGCGCTTAATGCGTGTGTACATGGCTGCGCTAACCAGAGCCTCGTAAATAAAGAGGTGGATCGTCATATTACGATAGAAAGAGAGCTGGAAGCGGTCAACGGCATAATACGTGGGCTCTGCCAGTCCTTCAGCCACTCCCACCAGGTCTTTGCCCAAGACTTCCAATCCTCGGTCAACAATTTCTGAGATAGCTGCGTTTCCAAAATGCGCAACTCGTCCGCCTTTAGCTCGGATACGACATGTCAGCCACTCTACGCGGCGGATCAGTTCGCCTTTGCCGACGCCTCGGCCACGCAGAGTAAGTAGGACGGTGCCAATGAGAGCGGTGGGCATCACGACCGACACTGCGTTAATATCGCCAAGGACTTTGTAACCTAAAGCACGCAAGATCTTCTCTCGGACCGCCCTTACTTCCGGGTTACGATGATCGGTGTCTAATCCCCGAGGAACGCTAGATAATTTCGAAAGATGTGTGTCGATGAATTTTCTTAGACTCCAGGGCTCATGGAATCGGACGTCGACTCTGCCCAGCTTCAAAGAGAGAACAGAAGGCCCGTTGGAGAGAAGGTCAGCCAAGTTTTCCTTCTTCTTTGGCATACCAAGCAGTTCAGTGACGTAGCCTTCCGTCTCAATGACTTTGTCATATTGCGTGCTGACGGGACAAATAATGCAATCCTTGACTCGGCCAGAGAGAATACTATCAAGCACGAAGCTCAGGATGCCGAATTTAGGGGGCAGCAGTTTTCCTGTACGCGACCTGCCTCCCTCAATAAAGCATTCAAAATTGTAACCGCCTTGCAAGAGGGTATCGACGTATGATTGTACGAGCGTGGTATACAGGGCGTCGTCTCCAAACGATCTTCTGATCCACATCGCGCCCGCATGCTGCAAGAAAGCTCCCACCAATGGAAAATTGAGGTTGTCACCAGCCACAACCACCGGCAACGTCAAGCCAAGGCGGTAGCAAATCAGCTGCAGAGAGACATAATCAACGTGTGATCGATGGCTCGGCAGGAACACAATGCTCTGCTTGTTCTTAGCAGCGATATCTGCCACCTTTCGTAATCGCAAAACCTCTTCGCTAGAAACATGGATTCCTTGGTGGTAGGCGCGCGTTATTAGCTGCATACACAGGTAGTATGCGCCGCGAATAAAGGTATTGCTCTCCATCTTGCAAATCATATTATCCGTAAGCTTCTCTGCAACTTCGAGGAGGGAGCTCTCAATAATGTTTCGTCGCTGCGCACGCTTCAATTGATAATCCTTGTCATCTTTGTTCAGCAATCCTTCTTTTTCCTCAACGGCTAGGCGATCATTGGCGAGCTGCGAAATCCGCTTCTGTAACAAAGGCGCCGACAAGACATTGGAAACCATGTTCTCCGAGAAGCCGGAATAGAAGACCGGCTGCCCGATAACGCGGTCGCGGTCGTAGGCTCGCCATCCTTGGCCAGAAACGTAAAGAGAGACTTCGCGAAGAAACCTGTTTGAGAGCGGGTTAGCAGGCGAGTCCAACAGTGAACCTCGGTAAGTCATACTGGAGCGGTTCGCTACGGAACGAATGGGTTTGGTTCATCAAAGCCTCCTCTTTGTCGTCCTGCGACACACCTCTGGGCTCTACGAAGCCACTGGGCTGCAGAGTGATTTCATCGCCCAAGATCTGGAGATCGGGAGCCGAGCTGCTGGCATCGTCAACGGAGTCGCCATCTCGAGCCATGGTTGGATGTTGCGGAGTCAAAATAGCCGGGAGCTGGAGCGGTGCGGAGTTGGTTCTCAAGGATAATTGAAGGATCTGAGGGGTAGCAGCAGCATTGCCATGCTATGCTCTGCACAAAAGAAAATCAAGCGCGCTGATGCAATGGCAAATGGTCAGCCATGGAGACCGAGTCTGATGCTTATCCGGGGTAAATAGTGTTGTGGGGCCGAGTGAGAGAACGCGAGCAGTGTCATGTCATTAGTCGATATAACCCGAGGGCATGTGAAGAGTGGTGGTTGCATCCAGCAGCTGAGCCGCTATAACTGTGCTAAGCAAACAGCCGGTGTACCGAGTACAGAAGATGACGCACTATAAACGCCCCATCACTTCGTACCAGGACAAAGCAGTTCGAGGGAGCTTGGACCACCTGCAAGGCTTCGAAGCCGCAACCACTAAAAAAAAAGTTATTTGACCTATCAGCTACATCGACTATCAGGCTGCAGCTCATATTGAAACCGCAAAGGATTTCCACATTCTGCAAAAGGTCTCGGATATTGGCATTGCAGATCGCCGCCATGTCATCCGCAGAGCAGATCAAAGTAACGCAAGACCTGCTAGCGAGAGCGCACTCCCCCGACAGCGCAAACCGCATCTACAGCGAAAAGATCCAGTATCGAACGCTCCAGCTAAAGCCTACATCTCCTCCACCTGCTGCTCTCAACGCCAGGGCAGCGCGTCACAGAGCTCGGCAACAGGAAAAGATACGCGGGAAACAGAGGCCAAAGCCATTGTCGGCCCGGGAGCGTCGCAAACTTGGACTGTACGATATTCCAAAGGAAGGGCAGAAATATGAAATCTACCAACCGCTGAAAAAGATGTGGATGGGCTACGCCTTGGAGATCTTAGGGAACGACATATACACCGGCGGCTCACTTGCTGCTGCCAAGCTGGCCAGTGCTGAATTCCATGGAGCAGAGGCTGAAGTGGTGAGGAGCCGGTGTCCAGGACGAGTGGGAACCAAGGGCATCATCGTCAGAGATCGCAAGTTTGTTGTTGAGCTGATTACGAAGAAGAGAGGACTCAAAGTCATACCCAAGGAAGGGACCACATTCCGCGTGGAAGTCTGCGCCCCCCAACAACCCAACGATGATACGGAGAAAACGTTTGCCTTCGAGGTCCTTGGCGACCAGATGATGCTCCGATCTGCGGACCGAGCCAACAGAAAGTTCAAGTCACACTTCCTGAAGAATGTATAGTGGCGGGACTCGTCGCCAGTTTATTCTTGGTGGCTTTTAAAAGACGGCCCATACTCTGGAATACGAGCCTGTGCCCGGCGGTATTATGGATTTACCATAAAGATACTCCAATCTTTTTATTTTAAGGTTCCAGTCCTACGTCGTTTACACATTGTGCTCCGTCAAGTACTCCTGGCTTCATATGGAATCTGTCTAGGGCCGGTAAACTAGCTATCATTTGCTCGGATGGCAGACATGCATCCCACTAATATAAGCGATCTACGGCCATTGTCTGGAGGGGACAAGACTCTTCCCGGTTATTCGAATTTAGCAACTCGAGCAATCGTTTGCGACACAAACAGCCTCTAGAACGCTCATTTCGAATAATCCGCTCGAATAATCTGCCCGAATAATCTGTCTCCCAAGTGCTTACAACAGAGAAATTCTAGGAAAATGTGCTTATTCGACCCCCGCCCGTGGAAAATCCCCGTGCCCTTTGTGGGCATAATTGTCAAGTCGTTCATAGGGCTGATCATGTTGGCCAATACGAATAGCCTCTATGAACGGTTGGGGGTCTTGGGCGTATCACCTGTCTATATTTTTGTAATGAATTTGAGCCTAGTAAGTCAACTTGGTATCACAAATAGATTCCTTCTCAGATCTAGCAGCTAACTCTTGCTATAACACGTAGCTCGCGTCAATTCTTTTATTAATCGGCTTGTTTTGCGCCATGCGTTTGAGCAACTATTTCTGCAATCCTGAGCTCAAGACTTTGTGTCTCATTTTCGCTTCCTCTTGGTCATTGGTCTTTATTTTCAATACCAGCATCATCGTGACCGGGTTTGTACATTGCCATGCCCCTAGCTATCAACAGGGGGGCGGGCTGGAATATTGTCACTTCTTTGGTAATCATAAAGTAGCTGAGATCCCCGACTGGAAGGGAACATCCTGGTCTGTGTACTACTGGATCAGTGTCGCCCTCACTTTGCATATGGCTTGCTGGCAGACGTTCGTGACACTCTCTCCCCTTGCATGTGAAGCAAAAGCTAACTTGAGTTTATAGGATAAGCTGGTTCTCTTGGTTCCTCACGGTCAAAAAAATAATCCGAGGAAGAGAGAATTCAACTACGAATGGAGAGTAATTAGAATGGTCCTAGTATTGGGTAAATCTAAACGGGCATAAGGCATTTCATGCCAGAAAGGCAATATATGGTTATAGCAGCATATACTATGTTTGTGGAACCTGTTGATAGTGTTAGTAGCAGTAATTCGACCAATGATACCATTTTCAAGAGTTGCCGCGGGTTCATTTATCCATTCTCTCGGTGCATGCAGCCATCACGTAATACCTGCTTACCTGCCCAATAGGTGCCCAACCGACTTACACTCTGCATATAGTCCATCTGACTAATCCTCCGCCATAATATCTGCATGTTGGCAGTCATAGAGCGTCGATCTCCTTCAGCCCTCGACATATTCCGCCGTATACACGTAATTGCTTTTGGTATTCAGGGCCGAAAAGAGACCGCCATATTATTCGGTAGCTCTCGGTGGCTGATGGCGCTTACCATAAGTCGACGACGCACATATTACTCCGTGCAGACACTGCCTGCCATAAGACTACGCCTGCATGAGGGCCTGCCACCGAATCCACCGTTTCTTGCCAGAGGCCGCATTGCCCCGTAGCATTAGGGCAAATACCACGCAGTCAGTTGCAGGGCCACCGCGGCCAGATGCACCGCATTCCGAATCGCGAGCCGCCGTGCCTGGCCGGGGCCCGGTGCATGCGTTATTACAGCGCCTATCGTAGCATGTCGTAATACGGCTCTGGACGGTCGCGCTGCAAGGTTCCTCGATTAGGATTTAGCCCTCGCACAGTAGGCTCGGTTAAGGTTCGGGGCTATCCCGTTGCGGCCTAGCGGCGTCCAGCCTCGCTGTTCATCCAGCCTGGGGAACAGAATCGAACTCCAATTTTATCTTTCCCAAATCTCAGGTTTTTAACCCCAGCAAAAGCACTGGTAGCATTAGTTTCTCATTCAAGCATTCTGTCATCTCGCGACCTAGCGTCTGCTATAACCACGACTCCGACGACCCCTTGCCCGCGCAATTGATCACTCTCATCATCTAGCTAATCGTAGCAGAATTTTGAGTTTTTCCCTTTGCTAGACATCCACCCACTGGTGTCTGCATCCTGCCACTTTTTTTCAGTCGCCCGACCCACGGCTGAACTCGACCTCACGACAATCACCCCGCGCCTCGGTACACGATCACGACCCGTGGGAATAGTCCAAAACATGCCGTCCAATCTCCCGTCAAGCTTTGCTTCGGCCGCCGCCGGCCAGAACGCGGCCCGTGATGCGAGGGGTGGTAGAACTGATGGAAGGGGATCTGCTGGAGGCGAATGGTGAGTCTTGCCCCTCGCCAGCACCCGTGTTGGGCGCAAACCCTGGAGACGACGGAGAATTTGTGTCATGCATGCAGTCTGCCGCTGTTGCTTTGCACTAACGAACGCTGCGTGAATCATCATTTTTTTGGGGCGGGGACAGCCGCTCAACGAGGCAGCCCCTCTACTATTTCCCCGAAAGCGGCCGTGTCCTATCCATAACATTGTCTTCGTGGCTAACTTTAATCTGTAGGTCTCGGAGAGATGGGCGCTCAGCGAACGGCACTCTGACCTTTCGTCGTTCTTCCACCACGCCCCTGAGCCAGTCTTCCAACCTTCCTCCTGCGAATGATAACGCTGTCCAGCCGCCAAGCGTCGAGGTGCCCATCGCGCAACCCACAACCTACGAAGTTGGCCCTTCACGTTATACAAAAGACGATCTGCTCGAGATGTATAACTCCCAGCGCCCTGGTGGTAACCCTTCTCACCTGTTCATTTCTGGCTGGGACCCAAGCAATGGCGCCAGTGCTGCTGTAAGGGGCTGGGGGAAAAGCAACGAAAACCACGTGCCGCAGGATCCCGGCACCTGTTGGGATGCCAGCGGCGAGACAGCACCGATAGGATTACAGGGTTTCTCCTCGGAAGAGAGAGAGGTTAGAGATTTGCGCATTCAATCACGCTGCGGGGATATGAACGTGCTAACGATGACGTCTAGGCCTTTTCTACTGACATCAACTCGCCACTGAAACCTCCCACACAGACCAAGGAAGTTCACCAGACTGCGGTCAATGGCCGCAAGCCTTCTCTTTCTCATGCTCCGGGAGCTACCTTTGGAGTGAGCTCACCATCATCCGCTGTCCGGCCTAGTACTCGTCGCCGAGAAACCGTCGATTCCAACCCATTCAGCCCCTCCGCTCTTGCGTCGCCGACTGCCAGCCGATTTTCGCGGGAAGATCCGCTCTGGTTCTCGCGAAAAAGCGGCGATCTGAGAGAGTCGGAAAATGACGAGCCTGATACTGAGCAAGCTTCGCGTGATGTCCCAAAGCTGCCGATTGGAGGCCTAATGCGATCTAATACATCGACTGGCGTGAGCATGGGGTCCATGTGGCCATCTAGCGCATCCGGTGCTGGCGGGTTTGGCAATTTTGCCCTGCCCACGTCCCCAGCCGTTGGTGACAAACGACCTGGTGGCGCTACCGGTGGAAGTCGACTAGCACATCTGATTCCCAAGGACAATGTGGAGGGCACTGGTACCAGCAAATCTTCTGAAGCTCAGAACCCCCAGGCGCAACAGTCTTGGCGAACTAGGCCACGAACTGACACCGATCCCTTCGGTGGCGATGAAGAATTGTCTGGTAGTGCGGTCCTTGGAGGCGCGCAGGATACTAGCTCCGGGGGGCCGCAACCGCCTAATCGAGCAGGAGTCTTGGGCACTCCAGTCAAGGGGTCTGCCGGGGACTTTGGCATGTCTGGCCTGAACTTGGGCGGACAATCTTCTGGCGATGGCCCTGTTAGCCCATCGGAGACAAATCCTTACCGAAGCCCCCCGGCTGAACGTCATGACCATGACGGACAAGATTCGAGTGCTGGTGATAAGATCCACAGCACTGGGCATGAACAGCAGCAACACTCCAACTATAGCACTCTCTCTCGGGGATTTGCAGCAGCATTTGATGGGAGTGACCGCAGTCAGACTTCAAGTGTAGGCGCCAAGGCCTTTCTGTCTGGCGGTTGGCCGGCTCCAGCTGGCCCGTCTACCGGAACCCCTGACCGTGAGCGGTCAAATTTTGGAGGCGCATTTGGCAGCTCTCTCTTCAGCCCTATCGGTGATATGCAATCTCCCGGTCTTGGCAATCTCGGGGGTGTGTTTGGGCCCTCCAACACCGGTAGTATCGGTCGCGGAAGCAAGCTAGGATCTCTCTTTCCCCCTGCTATGCAAGCCCAGATGCAGGCGCATGAACAAGAGAGCAGCCTATCAGACTCTCTAGGCGACCTTCGACAGAGTAACCCGCTCGGTGCCATCGGCCGGGGTAACTTTGCCGTCCCAACTCGAGACACGGACAGCCCGATGAGGTCTAACCGCGGTGTCTTTGAGGAGCTTTTCCCCTCTAGCGACAGCTCTAGAAATCTCGCTGCGTTTGGGTCTTCAGATGCTGGGCAACCCAACATCGCCGCCGCGGTACCTCAGTCATTCACACCAGTTAGTGGCGGTCTACCATTCGGAAACGTTCCGGCTGGCGTAGACCACCCATCTGCCCAAGTCCGCCAAATGGTCATGCCCGATCGCATGCGATGGGTTTATCTTGACCCCCAGGGGCAAATCCAAGGCCCATTTACGGGACTGGAGATGAATGATTGGTACAAGGCCAACTTCTTTACCCCTGATCTAAGAGTGAAAAAGGTTGAAGATCCTGAGTTTGAGCCACTTGGTCAGCTCATCAGACGCATTGGAAATTCTCGAGAGCCATTCTTGGTGCCCCAGATTGGAATTGCTCATGGACCTCCTATGCAGAGCGGTCCATTTGGACCTGGAACTGGCAGCGGAATCATTCCTCCCCTCAGCGGCGTTTTCCCTACGTTTGGCCGAACCCTTACGGCTGAAGAACAGAACAATCTGGAGCGCCGTAAACAAGAGGAGCAATTCCTTATGGCTCAACAGCGCGATTTCATGATGAGGCAGCAAGCCATGGCTAAGTTCCAAATGCAGCCAAGCCTCCAGCATCATTCCAGTGCTCATAGCCTCCAAAGTCAACCAAGTTTTGGCAGCATGACATCCCCTTTGGGAGTTCCTCAGCAGCAACATCACCAGTTGCCGCATCAACAGCCTATCGGGGCTATGGCAGGCCCGGGAGGCGTGTTTGATAGTCACCCTGGCGCCAACCCCGCCGCTATCCGCGCCGCCATGGGAAACGGCGAGCTTTTTAGGCCAGAAGACCTGGCTAACCTCTCCGCAAATGAACGACAAATGCTCGCATCCTTGCAGGGTGAACCTACTGGTACTGAATCTGGTGCGCCTCAGCCCATTGGGACTCCGGGCGACGCAAGTCGACGATACGGTCTACCAGAAGCTAACGAGCTCAAGGAGGACGATGAAGGTTTCAAAGATCGACTCCAAGAATTTGAAGAACTCCGTGCCGAGCATGACGCTGAGCAAGCTGCTGGGATTCCCGTCGATGAGTCCCAAGAGAGCTCCGTACAAGTAGAAGAAACGACCGTCACGACCGTCACCGTCGAGCCGAAAAGCGAACCCGCTCCGTCTGCCGGCAAAGCTAGCAAGGCATCCAAGAAGAAGACTACAGTTGTTGAAGAGAGCTCGCTTTCTCTAACCCAGCAAGTGCAGAAGACTCAAGCCTCCGCAGCTGCGGCTGCCACTGCCCCCCCTCCTCCCCAGCCTACGGAGCCTGGAATGCCAATGCCATTCCCTCCACCGGCTTCGACAACTCCTCTCCCGGCGCCAACCGCTCAAAGGGCCAGGTCTAATTTGCCTGAACAGTTCAGCCGATCGCAAACTGCAACCCCCGACGTTGTCGCCCAGCCTCCTCCTCTAGCCCCTTGGGCTAAAGAGCCTGGCCAGGAAGGACAGAAGGGCCCAAGCCTGAAGGAAATTCAAGAAGCCGAAGCACGTAAGGCTGCCAAAGCTGAAGAAGCCGCTGCCGCACTCCGAAAGGCGGCGATGGAACAAGAGGCTGCCCTTTTGAGAGAGAAAGAGAAGTCGGCTGCTGCCGCTGCCGCCAACGCTGGCCTCCCGGCGACAAGCACTTGGGGCCAGGGCTCGCCTGTATCATCCGTCAGCCCATGGGCCAAGCCAGGGGCTACCAAAGCCAAGGGAGTCACTCCCATCGCAGCAGCTGGAGCAGCCGGAGCCAAGAAAACTTTGGCTGAAATCCAGCGTGAAGAAGAGGCACGAAAGCAGAAGGCCAAAGAAGTTGCTATCCAGGCTGGAGGCGGTGCTCCTGTTAGCACCGGCAAAAGCTATGCTAACCTTGCTGGCAAGCCAAACCATGGTCCCTCTCCGACAGTCCCCTCTCCGATCATTACGGCTGGAAGTGGCTGGGCCACTGTTGGGGCTGGGGGCAAGGTGAAGAGCCCATCTACAGTCCCATCTCAGCTCCAAAGCCGCTCGGGAAGTGCCAGCAGCGCCAAGCCTGCTGTAGCCGCCCCTGTGAAATTGGCACCCAAGTCAATCATTAGCAACACCAGCTCTCAGCCAGCCAATGCGGCTATGGATGAGTTCAACAAGTGGGCGTACAGAGAGCTTTCTCGAGGAATTACGGGTGTCAGCGATAGTAAGTCATCTTTGGATATTCCTACAATCACATTCATAGTGTCTAACATGCATGCAATAGTCACGAGCTTCCAGGCCGACCTCGCCGTCTTACCCCTTGATACAGGGCTGATTGCGGACGCCGTATATGCCAACTCAACCACAATGGACGGACGACACTTTGCTGAAGAATACGTCCGCCGAAAGAAGCTGGCCGAGAAGGGCGTTGTAGAGAAGCAGACGCAGGCTGATAGCAAGACGACGAGCTCCGCCGGTGGATGGAGCGAAGTCGCTAAGAAGAGCGGTGCTACTCAGGTCAGAGAGAGCGAGCCAATGCAGAGTGCTGATTTCAAGGTTGTGCCCGGAAGAAAGAAGAGCAAGAAATAAGGCACTTGTTGAAAAGTTATATTGCTATGGAATATTGTTGAACTCCAGCCCCTATCATTGGATTGTATGTTTTCGAGCGTTGCTAGTGGTGTTGGGAATCAGAGCGGAACATGACTATATGTAGTATGTACTTGTACAGAAACGAATGTTAGGAGCAGTGTTGCGCTATGCAGAATATCTACTTGATCGCGAACTGGGACCATTTGTTCCTAGACTCCTGTTATTTTGTGTAATGTAATAGTGAGAGTTGCGCACCTGGAACTGAGATTCTGGTTTTCAGGAAGCCATACAGATACATGTTTGAGCTATGATAATTCTAGGACCATGTTTCGCACGCCTTTACTCAATAGAGCCTATTTACACAAGCTAATCTTTACATGAGCTCTCTAACTTATCCCTGGGCATAATATGGAGCTGTGTTTGGATATTAAGAGCATAACGAATCGTGAATTTCTATTGTTTTTGTAATGGACAGTGACAATCACTGAGTTTTTACATTGTCCTTTACTTCGCCCTAGGCATCTAGTATAATGTTGTTCTATGGAGGTTTGCTCTTTCATTATGGCTGGGCTTAACTCGGTTATTTTAGACATTGGCTGCAGCCCATGCCAATTTGTTTAGTTAATGCATAGCAGAATGCTCAGAGGGCGTACGGCGAGTATGATAAAAAAAATTAATACTACAAGCGTGAATATATTTATTTCCTTCTACAATCATACCGCACATCAATTTTCTCTCAATCTAGTACCAAAATTGTGCCAATTGGAAAGAAACAATTCATCTCTAGGGTACGTCTCAACCAAAGCCTGTCTACACAGAAATTTTCCTTGGGGTCTCAAATCCTTCCGAAACTTCAAGATCGTATTCTGCTCGGCTCTTCTCCAACAAATAACACTAAAGCGTGAATGGTTTAGTGGTAAAATTCTCCGTTGCCATCCGCAACGTCGGGGAGCCCTGGGTTCGATTCCCAGTTCACGCAACGAGGGCCTTGGTTCTCTCTTCAATTCTTTCAGCGTAATTGGTTTAGTGGTAAAATTCTCCGTTGCCATCCGAGCAACGTCGGGGAGCCCTGGGTTCGATTCCCAGATTACGCATTGAGATTTCTTTTTTTGCGAATGTTTGCTATTTTTTTCTTTTCTTTTGGTGTGGTAAGAGGCAAACATAACTTTGGTGTTGCAAATGAAGCATTTGGTGGGTTGCTCGTCTTGGCTATGCGACGTGTCTTATGGTGCATGTTTGACATTGGATGGAAAAGGTGCATGTGCTTCTTGAAATGTACTTTTTCTTTTTTTCTTTTACATGTCCTGCTGCGTATGTATATGTATGTATGCTATATCTATAAGTCGTGCATTTATATACGTCTAGCCCCGTATATCCCGGCAGTAGAATCTCTCTATTCCACAAAACGTGATGGGTATATAAAACAAAAAAACGTAAAAAAGAAAGAGGACGTAAAAGGGACATATAATCGTAAATCTATCTTCAAAAACTCCAACCCCAAGAAGCGTCTAGAGAGCTCTCAGTTTCGCTTCTCATCTTACACATGAATTGTGACGGGCTCTTTCTTGGGCTTGATGCGGAACATTTGCAGCATCTCAGTCCAGAATGAAGTCGGAGGGTCGATAAGGTGTGCTTCATAAGCGTCAATCGTTGGTCGTTGCCATACGAGATCAACTTCGCTGGGTCGGACGAATCGAGTGCGCTTCACAACCTTCCAGACGATGAAGAGAATAGGCGCCAGAATCTGCATGGTGTAGTTGCGGAAAAAGCTCTTGACGTCCCAGGGAATAAAAGAAGCATATCCGTAACCTCCCACAACCATGAGCTGGATGACGAAAGCGATGATGGCACAGTAAGGCTGGCCCCAGCCGACATATGGGAATGCCTTCCGGTCAACGCCCTGGGCCTTGCATGCTCTGTAGAAGCACAAATATGTGAAGGACATGACAAGGTAGTCGATGATTCCACCGGCCGTGATCAGAGTTACCAGCCAGTCAAGCACGACAGCAGATCCGTTTCCAACTTGGAGGAAAGACAGGAATGGGAAGCACATGACGACCAGAAAAGCATTGATGGGCACACCCTTGCTCGTGCACTTGCGCAGGAATCGAGGAGCGCGGCCTTCAAGAGCCAAGCCATAGAGCGAACGAGTTGCGCAGTAGGTGTATGTGTTACCAGCAGAGAAAATAGACGTCATCATCAGCGCATTGACAATATGGGGCAGCACAGAGACTCCCATGTTCTGCATAGCAATGACGTATGGTGAAGCTGCGGCGGTTCCGCTGCCCTTTCCGCCATTGACGAGATTGGACAACGTGCTGTCGTTGTAAGGAAGAATGATGCCGACAGCCAAGGCACTGCCCATGAAGAAAATGCCAAAACGGATATAAATGGTCTTGAAAGCGGTCTTGATGTAGGTTCGGGGTCGCTGAGCTTCGGCAGCCACCATGGAAATATACTCGGGTCCGACGACAGCAAAAGCAGCGCTCCAGAGTGCAGTCAAGAAACCTTCAAAACGACCGAGGGCACCCGTTGTGTGATACTCGGCGAAGGCTCCGGGGTTATTCCAGTATCGAAAGCCGTAGGCGTCGTGGGTAGGATTTCCGCCAACCATTGTGATAAAAGTGAAACCAAACAGCATGAAGATGAGAATGACCTTTCCTCCAGAGAGGAAGAATTCTGCTTCACCGTAAGCCTTCACAGCGAGGACGTTTAACAGACTAGATTTGAAAATAGACGTTAGTCTTGAAGCTCTAGCACCAATGAATTTTAGGAGTGCAGGGTTCCTATCTACCCCTCCTTTCTCTCTATTAAAGGGCGAATACTTACGCATAGCAAATGATGACTGCAGCACAAATGCCAGCAGTAGGGCCCGGATTGGTGATGTTCTCGTCCCAAAAAGAGATGACAAGATTGAGTGCAGTGATTTCGAAGGGAATTAGCAGGGCTTCATAAATGAAGAAATTCCAGCCAGTCATGAATCCCAAAGCATCATCGACCCAGTGGCCCGCGAGCCGGATGAATCCTCCAGATACGGGCATGAGGACTGTCATCTCTGCGAGAGAGTTGTTTACCAATCCCAAAACCATTGAGTATAGAGCGTATGCCAAGAAAAGGCTGCCTGGTCCGGCCGTGGAAAGTCCACTTCCGATACTGACGAAGAGAGCAGTGCCAATCGAGCCGCCGATAGCAATTAGCTGGATCTGGCGATTGTTAAGGCGCCGCTGCAGACCGTCGGCATTCTCGATGAACTCTTGGGACCCTGAGTCAGAAGCCTCGGGAGCTTCAAACTTCGGGTGCTTTTCATCATGGACATTTGCCATTGTGAAAAATGGACGAGTAAAATGGTAACAGTACTACGTCTTACTAGACCGTCATGAAGAAAGAAAAAAGAACTGTGACGATACAAAAGCAGAGTGTATTGCCAAGTAGATCAAGATGAACGAACTAGCGCCACCAAAAGATTAAATCTTTAGGCGAGACGTTTTCGTATGGTCAACGAAAGAGAGGTTGGGGAATAGAAGAATAAAAAAATCCAACAAAGATGACGGGCGATGGAGGAGTATATGTACCACGCATTCATGAGCAGCGCCGCATCAATGGGCCAGGGACTCGCAAAGTACCTGTCGCATCAGGTCCAATTGTATGAGTGAATACCGTACTATGTAGTAGCCAACCGACTGGGGACCGGGACAAGAGCGAAGACAAGGCCGAAGACTTAGCATCGCAATGGGATTGGACAGCATCGTGGTGACGGCGTAGGCTATGTGGGGGGAGGCCGAATTAGAAACGCTTCCAATATGATCTCAGGCGATTTTTTGGTATTCGTCTTGGCAAGGCCCGAGGAGCTGCTGTTGTCCTATGTACAATTGGCGAGTCGCTCAGCGCTCGCTGCTCGCGTCCCCTGCCATTGTCGTTCTTGGTGGAGAAGCCAAGGACAACGCCAAAGGAGAGTTAGCGGCTTTAGGCCCTGCTTAGACTGAACGGGACGAACAGCCACCCACAGAGAAGGGGGGCCAAGGATCCAGAAAAGCGACCAGGGGGAGGGCACAGTGTCAGATGGCGGTCCTGCGCTTTTCCTTGTTTTGTACCCAGCTCTCGGGGTGCAAAGTTGAGTGTCCGTGGCGGGGGGAAGGTGAGAGATGATCTGACAAGAGATTAGCATTTATCGCAAGATTAGAGGCCTGGGCGAGGACATTTTGTAATCACATCACAAATACCTCCCTGAGTGCCTGACATGCTATGCAATGAACTATGCATACGAAAGTCTCGTAAAAGTACCGTGTCTGTCGAAGATTTGCTTGCAGAGACCAGGATCAAAAGCCAGTGAAATCCTGATGCAAAAAGACGAAGATCCTTGACCCCAAGCATTTCTACGATATCCCCAAACTCCCCTCTGTCAAGATATCGCTGATCAGAGAGACGTCAAAGAAAGTCACACGCATATCTTCTTAATGACTCGTCCTAGACTTCAACTCGTAGCCAATGCCCATATTTGGGCATTGCATTATGCATACGTGTTGATCGAACGTTACGAAGCTAATTTTGGCTTCTCTTGGCCAAAATACCTTATGTTACGATAGTAATCTAGTTCTGAATACCATGGCGTGCGGGCCGCCTTCTCTTTCGTCCTGAAGTAAGGTTAGGGATAAGGGTACACATAAATATAGAAGAATGATCGCTGCATTCTGCATTCCGCACCTAGGTAAATGCCCGAGTGTAGAACCCTGGGATCGACTGCACATCCACCTCAAGCTAAGTACCAGAGCAATTCCAAACATAGAATGACATAGAGTTGAGAACTCGTGCCTCGCCGGTCTGATAGTAGTATAGGTGTAGTCTTGAGTCTAGCGAATCCAAAGCCACGATGACATCTTTAGCCATTATCACAAACCGCGTATCTCGTCTCCATCATCGAACTATAATAGTTAGGCAAACAGTCAAGTTTCTAGATGCCATTTCGCAGAATTTGCTCCAAGATCAGCCCTTTGCCAGGCACTGTGCGATCGAAGCATGTCAGCGTTCTGGCCACGCGACCAAGGATTCTGGACTCAAGCCAGGCGCTCGATCTGGACAGACTCCCATCGTGGCTGCATACGTCTGAGCATATAAAGTTGCATGTCGCTTAACAGAGATCTTGATGGCGTCGTCCAGCAAATCGTAACTTTGACGACGATTCAGCGGCTGGTGTGCCTGTTTGCGTCGAAGGAATCTCCCCGTAGCTCACACTGACGTCACTCCGCTCAAGCCTTGTCCGCTACTAGATGCCCATCTGGCCTAGCGGGCATCGACGATCACGAACGTCCCTGTCGCACAGTTTGTAAACAGTGCAGAAATAGCGTCCTCGGAGGCCTTGCTAAATAGCAACTGGCATCGTATTGTACTCCAGGGCTCGTATCTCAAGGCCTCTACAGTATACATAACCGCTCGCTGGCGACACCGCCTGGATGCCGGCGATCCCCAACAGTTCGTCTGCTTCGACCGAATGCCGGAACAGGGAGGCTGTGCCCAGAGCACCCTGCAGCAACGCCAGGCTGCCGTTTTCTGCTCACAGCCATACTTTAAAGTAGACTTTGTGCATAAATGAGCTGCATGCGGCCGGCTTGACGGACACGAGTCAGGACATGCCGTCCAGCTGCAAAGCCCCGGATGTCTGAGGCCATCACTGGCGTCATCTTTGAGAATAAGGCAAGACAAGCTGAGGCGAGAGCCAATACTATACTTTGGAGACCAAAGGCGAGTTTGTTGAGCGACGGTTTTTTTTGTGGACTGGAATCCACCGCCTTTTAGAACGCACCAATAACTGGGCACAAGATTCGGGTTAGTATACGGGGAACTTGAATGCACATAATACTGTGCGCTCGGATTTAGGGATACTATCGCACCATATGGGGTATCTACCTAAGAGAGACCGTGGATTGCCGCTAATTTCCCACATCAGCCAAGTTTCCCTCTCGTACCCGCAGCAAGTGCGCTGATAGGCGGCGGAGCTCGCATCTTCGCACTGTGTCGCCAATCAAAGCAAGGAGAGCGCCCGTACCGCAGAAAGTCCCATTCGGCCATAACCTCCTCCCTAGGTGCTAATACGTATTAGACGGCGCCTGCGTCGTTTCATGTTTTTTCAGCCCTCAGCAGCGCCAGGGTTTTCAGAGCGAAGTCACCAATAGGCGTTGAGTTGCCGTAAGAAACGGACGCTAACGGTAAATTACAGCGCAAGGCTTTTCTCTCTCGTTCTGGCTGCTCTTTTGCCGTTCAATGGCTTGGCCTTGTATCGTTTTGGCTACTTATCGCGTGACCTCGCAGTTCTTTTACCAAATCAAGTTGCCAATCCTCTCTCATTAATGATATGAATTACCACTGTTCATACCATCGAAAGGCATATAATCCTTATAGTCTGGCGCTGGAATTCTTCGACGTAGAGAGCATCACTGGCCTTTCGCCACCACAGCTTGGAGACTCGCACAGGCAGAAAAATTCTTGAAGCCCACACACACACAACCACTCGCGCGCGCACTGATGAGCCTGTGGGTCTATTCTAAAGCCATTTGCCTCGAGTAAAGAGCAATGGGGCAAAAAGACCAGAAAGAAAGAAGAATTGAGCGAGAAAAGGTGACTATTCCGAGAAAAATTAAGTGACAAAAAATGGGAGGAAAACGTCCGTGCTGCAGGCATACAGTATGCTCTTACTAGGACGTGGATGAAGCTGTCTCAACGCGTAGCGACGGTCTGGACTGACGAGACTTCTTTAATCCTCAACAAAAACATAGTAACGTTACTAAATTGGAAGAAATTGAGAATTCATCATCCTAAGCGAGGACATTTAGAAGTCTATTGATGCAGCTCCGGAGGTGACTTACCACCTTGGGACAATCACATGTCAAATGAAGAGAGACCCTGAAGTCGGTGAAATGAATGAGGCTAAAGAGCCCACTACTAAGGGGATAGTGCTGGAATGAGAGCGACAAAGTACAGCATGTGAACAGAATACGGCATAGGGGCTATTATATAGCTATATAACCTAGTAAATAAGGATATTTACATATCAGCTACAGCATGAGCCCAAGTAATTGTTGATGTGGATTTTAAAAAGTGTATATGTTAATGAGGTTTAGTGCAGTTCTCGCAGACGCTTTGTAGTAATAACTGGCAGCACTGTAAGACTCATGCGCTGTAAAGAAGCAGATTTGAGTGCCAAACAGCACGTCCAGCCGCTAATGGACAAAACCCTTGTTGTCTTCAATATGTATGTATTTAGTGACCGTGGAATTCATCAACAAAGATCCTATATTTTTTTTTTATTTTCTCTTTTTTAAGTTGACACAAAGAAAATGGGCTTTCTTTTCGCTTCATGCAAGTTAGAGAGGCTGCCATCCTGCGTCTTCATAGTGACAGGTGGGGTAAAAGGGTTCACACGCTAAAATTTTCATGCTGAAAATCGTCATCCCACCTTAGGCGGCCGTATCGATAACGAAAATCACAAAAAAGGTGACAAGCAAAAGAATCACCAAGATACCGTACCAGTGACATCCCAGAGCACGTATCACTTGCCTGGAGATAAGACAAATAGTCTCGTCTGATATTTCGCCAGCCCCCGAGTTTCGTGGCGGCTCTGCGATCGCCAGAGGCCTGCCGGTCAAAGCATCACCAACTGCGAATATCAAAACCCCCACCATGGCCTCGACGTCTGATAACAGTACCCTGGCAACGCTGGTTGGCAGTGCTGCAGCGGAGCAGCTCATAACGGCACATGTATCTCACCTGGTGTCTCCTTCAGAAGGCCAAGCTTCAACCACATCAGCCCAGCACCCGTCTTCAGAACTCCTCGCCATAGGCTTGGCTGCTCTCGATGCCTTCCTCCAAGCAACCGTTACCGGTCCTGTTCTGCCGCCGAATGAGTCAACTCATGTTGAGAAGCTCTTTGTTAATGCTTGGAACTCAAGCCACTCAGAATCTCATGACTCCACTGTCGCGCTGCATCAACTTAGAAGGGCCTGTTTAAAGTATCTCGAAGTTGACGGTGTTGTTCCCTATGCCTACATCCCTCACTTGGAACTCTTCTCTCTCGCTAGATACATTCTCGTCCAGTCTCTAGCAGCTGAGACAAAGGATCTATTTGAGTTGCCTTCAGCTGAAGGAGCTTCAAAACGAAGCCTTGCATGGGAGAAGCTACGTGTTAACGTGTGGCATTATAAGATCATCACTCAGCCAAGCTTGGGCTCTGGATCAAATTTCACCAAGAGTTCACAATGGAGCGACATTCCCACGCTGGCAACCCAAATTAGCAATGAAATAGATGCCCTACGAGGAATCATTCTCGGCAATGAGGTCTGGGCGACGGATGAGACATGGTCTCGTGATGAGAAGGCCTTGTTCCTTGTCGAGGCAGCCAACAACTACATTCTGCTTGGACGCTACGACAAGGCAAGGGAGACGCTGAGTGAAGCGGCGCAGGCCACAGGCGTTGCTTATGCCCTATCTGGTGCACTTGGAAAGAGAACCAAATTCCAAGAACACAACATCAGCCAACTGGTTGTTTTCGCACGAAGCGCTTCTGAACAAGCCCCTGCTACCATAGAGGAGAGCAAGGATGAGGACGACAAAGCCGCTGCTAAGCCAGACTCTCTCAAACTCAACAATGATACCCTACTAGAAGAGATTAAGTTTGCAAACGATCCCGTGAAGGATACAGCTGCAGTTGCGACCCTGCCGCCGGCGCTATCTGAGCTATCACCAGATGATCAGCCACAGCTTTCTGCCCTCGACGAGATCATTCTTCTTACCGAGGCTACAATTAAGGATGCCTTTTCGCCCGTCGATGAACTTACGTCTGAACAGATTCTGCCATTCGCTGTCCGCGTTCTGACTGATAAATCCGTCAACTGGCAGATTTACACACAAGCCTTGCTCGTGCGTTCAAGAGTAGAGATTCACAGGAGTAGAACAGTTGAACGTGGTGTTCTGCAACTGCAGGCCGTTGCTGACCAGGTCCTCACTGACACCACATTTTCCGCTCCGTCAAGCAACGAATCTGAAGAAAAAGACGAACCCGACGTCCCAGCCATTCAGGTGACTGCCCCAGGCCAATCTGCAGCCCCTGTCGACGAGTCCAAGCCTACTACTTTCCTACCTGCCGCGACGAACTCAGAGTCTGCACCCGCTCACGTCCGTCTTCGTTACATCCACGCCCTATCCTCGCCTCCGCGATGGCATCTCGAGTCTGAGCTTGCCTATGCCTGGGCCGGCATTGGCTCCATGACATCTGCTCTTGAAATCTTCAAGCGTCTGAAACTCTGGGCCGAAGTGGCTCTCTGCTACGCCAGCAGCGCAGCCACTGAAGACGAAGATGGCCGAGGTAGTGGCGGAGAGGCCAAAGCCAAGGGAATTATTCGCTGGAGGCTTTTCAACAAGACTGGAGTTACAACACCTTCTTCATCAGAGCCAGAAGATGAAGTTGTTGGCCAAGATGTCAGCCTTCTCAAGGCAGCTGATTATTCAGGTGTAGAGCGACAGCCCCCCTCTCCCAATGCCGCTCGACTGTGGTGCATCCTCGGCGACCTCGAAAACGATCCCTCCCATTACGAGCGTGCGTGGGAGATCTCCAAGCACCGCTACTCTCGTGCCCAGCGATCTCTGGGAGAGCACTACATTGGCCAGAAAGACCTATCAAAGGCTCTGGAAGCATATAAAAAGGCCACCAGTGTCAATAGGCTGAGCCCCGACATGTGGGGACGTCTCGGAGATATCAGCTTGCGTATGGGACATTTCGAAGACGCGGCAGAGGCGTACAGCCGGTCCATCAGCAGCGCAAACGACACCGAGGGAGGCGAAGGTGCCAAGACGTGGAGCAATCTCGGCAGTGCCTTGTACAGCTTGTACAGCGAACTGACTGCTCCTGGAAAGGTCAAACAAGTCGAAGAGACTCCTGTTGCTACGAAAGCCCCTCTTGACGACGAGGAGGACGACGTCGTCATCGCAGGCTCAGAGGAGAAAATCGCCTCTCGAGATCCCAACAAGCTCCTCGCCCAATCACTCGCTGCTTACAAGCAGGGCGCTTCTATCGCGCACGACAACTGGCGCATCTGGGACAACGTCATCACTCTTGGCTCCCGCATCTACCCCGTCCCCGCCACAGACATCATCCTCGCCATGACACACATCATCCGCATTCGAAAAACAGAGGATGCCCTCGACACCGATATCCTCTCTGCCCTCCTACAAGACACCATTCTATCAAAGGACAGGCCCTCTGCTAGCAACGGCGTCTACGACCCCCCACGCGGCTCCGTCGAGCGCCTCCTCATGCGTCTCATCGAAGAGGAAATCGTACCCCTCATCACCAACCGCTCTGACCTCTGGACACTCGTCTCACGCCTCCGCTCCTGGCGGTGCGACTACGCCGGAGCCATTGACGCCTCGGAGCGAGCCTGGCGCGCTGCTGTCGGCTCTTCAGGCAGTGGCCTCCTCCCCGGCGAATCTGCTTCCGCGGACTGGACCACCAACGAGGCCGGTTGGGCAGAAGTCGTTAAGCGAACTGACGAGCTGGTCTCCGTACTGGAGAACTGGGGCCCCGATGTCGAGACTATTGGGCAAAAGTGGAAGGGCAAGGCACGAAGCGCAGTGCGCAGCGTTATGGGACGGGCAAAGACCAACTGGGAGGATAGCGAGGGGTGGAAAACGCTGGAGAATCTCATGGAGGGGCTGAAAATAGACAGAAGCTGAATAGAATAGAATAGAAAAACAAAAATACAATAGAATAGAAATGCAAAGGGAAAACCAAGAACACTTTTTTTTCTGGTAGCCGAAGTAAGAGAGACTTGGTATGAATGCAAGGGATATGCTGTTTGTCTATATACAGCTAATCAGCATTTCGTTTATAAGTGCGTTGCTCATGTATATCTGTTCCATATGGCGTATATGTTCAATAAAACATACAACATATAGCTCCGAAATCGTTGAATAGAGCCACTAAATAGGCACTTCTAAATAAAGGACATTACACACAAATATAGCCGGCCATAGCTAAGGAAAATTATAGAAACTTTGCATTTGAGATTTACCCCAAGTGAGGAAACAGGTGTACAACCACCTAACATTCACAGCAAAAGAGAGAGACCAATGTTTAATTCAAGAGGTTGTTCAAGTCTATTCGGGTTCTATCTACCGTCTACCTTCCCTCTATAGCCCAAGGTGCGAGACTTCATGACAGCACAGGGGTCCTCCACCCCCAACTGTGTTTCCCGCACTCATCCAGGCCATTCCATTCTATGAGAAGGCCCTCTCTATCGGCAAACCCGAGCATGCAATCATCGCAAGAACGCATCGCAACTTTTCCTGTACCAATCCGTATTTTTCATCACAATTAAAACAAAAAAGAAAATAAAAAAAACATTCTCTAAGCCGTCAAAGGAGTGGGCGTCATCGAAATGCCGTGATGTAGGGGTATGTTGAATCGTTTACAGGTCATCCTCGTCGCTGAACACCTCCTCACCACGCTTTCGGCGGGCCATACGCTCTGTAGAAAAATTGAGTTAGTTAATGCTGACACGATTTTGTGGTATTGTTTTGAAGTAGACTTACCCTTCTTCTTCTTTCGCAGCTCAGCAGAGGACAGCTTAGCCTTCTTCTTGGTGCTGACAATCTTGTTGCCCATGGCATCGAACTTGTCCTCCTCATCGTCATCGTCGCCCTTGAGACGAGGACCAGAGCCCTGGCCCTGAACCCAGTTGTGGCCGGAAGGAGTCATCTTGCCGTCCATGACAGCCCAGACTTCCTCAGTCAAGTCCTTGGTGAACTCAGCAGAGTGAGTAATGATGATAACACCACCCTCGAACTTCTTCAGGGCCTTGGACAGGGCACCCAGAGAGTCACGATCCAGATAGTTGGTAGGCTCGTCAAGGACGATCAAGTGGGGTCGCTGCCAAGAGCAAGCAGCCAAGACAGTCTTGACACGCTGACCACCAGACAGACCACGCATACGGGAGTGAGAAACCAGTTCAGCATCGAGACCGAAGTTGGCGCAGTGGGTCTCAATCTCCTTTCGGACCAGAGGTCGGAACTGACCAGAGGCAAGAGCCTCCTTCATATCGACATCAGCGACCATCTTCTGGTGAGAGGCCAACAGCTCGTTACGGGGCAGCCAAACGTTGTCAGCAGACATCATGGGAACCCAGCGCTCGTTCTTCATGCCGACGTTCTCACCCAGAGCGAATGAACACTCGTACTCGTAGCTGTTCTTGAACTTTCTACGGCCGTTGATGCCGATGACACGACGCTGAGTACCCTCAATCTTGAAGACCTTGTCCATAGCCTTCTCATCGGCCTCGGTGATGATCTTGTTGGCACGGTCCATGGTCTCACGATCCTCACCAGTCTGGAAACGCCACTGGATGTACTCGGAAGGAGTCTTGTCCAAGTGGTTATCGATGTGGGCGAAAGCGTGCTGCTTGATGTAGGCGATACGGATGTTCTCGTGCTGGTAGATCTCACCACCGGTGGGGATGAGCTCACCGCAGAGAACGTTGATCAGGGTAGACTTGCCAGCACCGTTGGGACCAATGACGGCAATACGAGAGCCCAGAGAGCACTGGAAGCTGATTTCCTGAATCTGGGGCTTGGAGGTACCGGGGTACTGGAAGGACATCTTGGTGGCACGCAGGATAGCCTTGGCCTTGGTCTTGACACCCTCAAGGAAACCGGGCTCGGGGAAGCTGAACTCGATCTCAGAGGCACCAAGCTCGTAGTAGGACTTGGCAGAAGGAACACGCTTGACGAACTCCTTCAGGTTACCACGGTAACGCTTAAGCTTGAAGCGCTCGTAGTGAACGATGTGCTGGCAGACGTTGTCAAGGAAGCCGGAGTCGTGAGAGACGATGATGGAAGTGCAAGGAGAGTTGACGAGGTAGTCCTCGAGCCACTTAACGTTCTTCACGTCCAAGTGGTTGGTAGGCTCGTCAAGAAGCAGGATATCGGGGGCCTCGAAGACAGCACGGCACAGAGCGAGCTTCATCTTCCAACCACCAGAAAGAGCGGAAATCTCACCCTGGACCATCTGCTCGGTGAAACCGAACTCATCCAGGCGCTTCTCGACATCAGCCTTGCTGACATCGACCTCAGCCTCAGCCAGCTTCTTCATGGTCCAGTCAATGGTGGTCATCTCAGTGTCAGCGGAGTCGAGATCGTGCTCAACGAAGACAGTCTTGACTTCGCTCTGCTTGGGGAAACCCTCGACCTGCTCGTTGTTGATGGCACGCATGAGAGTAGACTTGCCGGAACCGTTGGGACCGCAAAGACCATAACGCTGACCACGCTTGAGGCGGAGATGGGTCTGGTTAAGCAGAATCTTGGCACCGTAGGCAAGAGAGAAGGTACAGTTGCAAAGATCCTCACCCTCTTCCTCATCGGCCTCAGTCTCGGCCTCGGCCGCAGCACCGGGGGAAGCACGCTTGCGGATGGTCTCAACGATGCTCTCAGCGTTGTCAATGCCGGTGATGACGGCAACGTAGGGCTTAAGGTTCTCAACCCAGACGATAGGCTCAGTCTCCTTCATGTCGATGAGCTGGCCAGCAATGGCAGAGATGTACTCGGCGACAGGGCCCATCTTCTCAAGGAGAGAAGCGTAACGGGTGGAGAGGACCTCCTTGGCCTTGGTGAGGACGACGGTGATATCGCCGTCGTTGCGGACCTCGGGGATCTTGCCATCGACAACGTTACCGACACGGTACAGGGTGTCAAGAGCCTGCTTGGTCTTCTCACGAGCCTCGGGGTCAGCAAGGTTGTCGTAGTTCTTCTGGAGACCTGGCATCATCTTGGGCAAGAAGGGAGCGACGATGTTGGGGTCGTCGACCAGCTTGCACATGTTGTCAACAATGACAGCAGTCTTTCGCTTGATAGCAGTCTCACGCTCAGCGAGACCACGATCCAGCAGAGGAACCATAAGAGCGAGGGTAGGCTCCTGGACCTCGGTAACGAAGGTGGTGGCACCGAGAAGGTGGACAGTCTCGGGGACGTTCTCGGGCTTAGCAATACACTTGATCAGCTCAGGGATGAAACGCTCAATATCCTTGTTGACGATCAGCTGGCAGATGGTCTCCATGACCTTGTAGGCGTGCTCCTTGACCTCCTTCTTGGTGTCCCACATAGCCTCAGAGACGACGGGGATCAGCTCAGGGACACGGTAGGAGAGAGGAGCAGGGGCAGTCTTGACGAGAGCAAGGATGAAGTCCAGAGCAGCCATCTTTTCAGGCCACTTCTGGGCAGTGCGGATAGACTCCACCAGGTAGGGCAGGGCAGCCTTGACGGCGTTGCCGTTGATGGCGCTGGCAATTGCCAGAACAGCGGCGTTGGCGGCATTCTTGACAGCGGTGATCTTGTCGCCAACGGCGGCAAGGACAATGGGCAGAAGAATGATGAGGTAGGGCTCGACGCCGGCGCCAACCTCAGAGTGAGAAGCAATGGCCTCAACAGCGAGGGCGGCCTTCTCACGGAGAGTGGCATCCTTCTTGTTGACGAGAGCCTTCTTGATGTCGTCGATGGTCCTGCAGAAAAAAAATACTGTTAATACCCATGGCGGCTAAAATTTTGGCGGTACAGCGAAAAGAAAACTTTTTTCCCAGTGAATTTGGCCACTAACGTAGCCACCAGATGGAGGGGTAGGCCAGCGGAAACCCCGCTGTGAGTGGCGGGGCACTTGTTGGCCAGGTAAGATTAGAGGCGGAAAAAAAGTTTTCCCCGCCAAGGGGAGAAAAAAAGAGAAAAAGGAACGTTGAGTTTCGAGTGTATCGTCAGGATAAACTTACTTCTCGGGGACGGCCTGGTCGCTAATGCGGCCATTGATGAATCCAGCAAGCTCTCCAGCAGACTGCTTGATGTCCGCCGCCTCCTTGGAGACGGTGAGCTTCTGGAAGAGCTCGTCGAGGACCTTGAGGGACTCGGCACCTTCGTTAGGCATGTTGGCGGTGATGTAGAAGGGGGATTATAAAAGTCGGAGGATTAGAGAATCGAAGTCGATTGGAATCTGTCGATATCTACCACAGGCAGTAAAGACTTTCAATCGAGTGGTCAAGAGAGACGATGGAGGAATCGACTCTGCCTGTTGATTTCTTCGAAGACGCTGCTCGATGGGGAGGAACCAAAGAACAACTCGTCAGGGACTGTGTGTTATACAAGTCCGAGGTTCGTCGAAAGAGATGACGACCAAATATGAGAAATAATGAAAGGAGATGGAGGTAGGGAGGTCAAAGGAGAAAAAAAAGGTGGGAGGGCGACAAGTTTTAAAAGGCTGCGGCCGCCCAAGAGCCAGCTTCGAGTCCACAACTTTTTTTTTTCGCGGGGCGTGTCGCTAAAATCGGGCAGCCCAAAAAGATTTTTTTGCTGCCCCTCCATTGGGCGCTGAGGCTGGCTTATCAGCTCTATCAGCGCCGCGCTAAGCCTGTAAAGGATGACGCATGTGGCGAGGCAAAGGCGGTGAGGCGTCTGGGTACAAAATTTTGAGAAAAAATTGCTGTGGCTGTCGAAACAGAAGGAATTCGATGTGCAGCGAATTTTTTCTAGTTTTTTTTTTGCCGCTCGACGGGTCCTAGTCCTGCTCCCTGGTACCCCAGTATTGAGCTCTTGGTGGCGGAGTCTAAGGTCTGAGAGTTCTCTCCAATTGCCTCTTGTATTGAGGAAGGTTGTAGGATATACTCCGAGATTGCGAATAGTTGCCGTAGCCCAAGCCTCACATCTTTGCAATTCTATCTAGGAGGGCCTCTTCATTGGCCAGAGTTTAGCGATTCTGCAGACGTAGCATCTCCTTTTTACGGCGTCTGGCGATTTTGGAGGGCAGCGAGGGCTGAGATACGAGTACTCTCACAGATTCAGGGGTGAATGAGCTCAGTCTTCGCAGCTTTTCCCGCCAAAAGCCTCACATGCATCATGTTCTGCCGCTACTGATCTGTACACTACTCGGCTATATGGTGATATGGTGTAGTGGTGCTGCAGGCAGGGACTGGTGGGGGAGGGCAAAATGCTCCCTTGATCTGCCGCCACGCATTGCTATAAGATATATTGCCATCCCCCCTATGGCCGATGGTGTGTCTCACATCTCGCCCAGCCGGATCCGCCCCTGCATATGGAGTGGTAAGAATGGTGCTACTCCAAGCTTACTGCCAGTTACGAAGGGTCCAAATGCGTGTATGCGGTACCTGTAGTCCGCACTCATTGGCCCCCTCGCTACATGTACTGTTGGCAAAGCTGCTGTGAATTCTGGTTGGGCCTACAAGTGCCTATTATGCATGGACCGAGGCGGTGTCAGAAGCTCTCGCACTTTATCGGCTTGGCCGGACTGAATACCTGCTCCCATTTGGCTCTTCCAGCTCCTTTTCAGAAAAAAATAAGACAACAGCGCGGCTGCGTTGTCAGTGCGTTCTGCCTGGTGCCTCCTCGTATAGCTGTCTGAGGTCAGTCTGGGCATAATACTCCGTGCCGAGTAATGGAGATGTCACACCTGACATAGAGCTGCCCTCCTTATCCATCTTCGCGGTGACGGTGGGGCTGGCAGAAAAGAAATGTCCCCAAATAAACTCGGCCTGCCATTCCTGTCCAGCTTTGTCGCCACGTTGTCACTGTCAGTGAGCCTCAGTGGCTGGATTTGGGACGGCGTGGAGAACCGCCCCAGGCTAGCATGTGCTCCGTACTCGTATGTCTTCAGTCTGTTCCGCGCTGTGCTGCCAGCCTCGGATTGAAGAAGCGCCTCGTCGATATCGAAATGCAGGTCTCGCGCTCGGCCAGTCCAGATATACCTTCACGTTCAACATCCAGGTAAATCGCATCGCCAATTCCTTAGGTCCATCGCCATGATCCACCACTATCGCGGGGCCCCAGAGTCCAGTCTGCTGCAGCGCCTTTGCCCATGTTAGATGCGGACTCACCGACTATCAGATGCGGCATAGGCTCGGTCGTCGGGCGCATTGATGTGCTAGCGATAAAATTAGCAATTTTTTGGGCTTCTAATAGAAAGCAGATTCACCAGAGGCGTACTCGGAGATACTCATGTAGGCATTAGGAGGTAGTGAAGGTGCGAGAAAAGTAGAAACGCCTTCAATATCCGTAGATGCCACAACACGAATCCATGGCAGGTGCGACACCAAGCTTTCCGTGCTGACTCATCACGATATCTCTGAGTCCAAAGAGCCGCTTGTTTCAATCATTGATTCAGCTTTTACACTTCCAGAAACGGCTCTAGAAAATGCTTAACGAAATAAATGTCTTTCATGTCTCGCGCTTGCTGCTCTTTGTTCGTCCTACCAACCAAAACCCATTGCCTCCTGTATCGAGCTCTTACGTTGCTTTGCATTGTACAAATGCTAACAAAGCTATGCTTAGCCATTGACGTTCATCATTGTGATATTTCTTAGAGAAACCGCAAAGAATCATTTCTTATATGCTCATTAATTCCCTCTCCTCGGCTCTCTTAATGTGGTGATGCCTTTACTCAATCCCGATATCCTTGCCGACCCTGATCTTGTAATCTCGTGCTTGTTATTGGCCATACTTGCACTAATAACAGCACCGGTGTTCTTTCAATATTGTTTATACTTTAAGCTCTGCAAGAGCCTTTCGTAGCTTTTTTTTTTTTTCAGATGCTATGCCCTCAAACCTACGTGCTATTGAGTATAACCAAGGTTATCGCATCCGACTATCAATATCACATCTGCTTTGCATGGTCAATCCAGCGGTAATTAAATCAGAACATGCCTATAAGAAAAGGAATCTTCTTCTTCCACTAGCATAAAGACATGAATACAAAAGCTCTCTATCGATATAAAAATGAGCCATCATTCAGCTGAATCGAGCAGCTCTTTACAAGCTGGTTCAGATAGGCAAGATATCCTACCATGGTCTGACGTATATGTCCCTATTTGGACAACGCCAGGCTGGAGCGATGATGCTGTTGCTCGCACCGACACGTATTTCGAATCTGTGATCCTGTTAAAGACGTGGTGAGGCCAATGATGCTAGATACGGATAAGGCAAATAATCCATCAGGGCACGCCGTGAGATTTGGCATTTTCCCAGGGTGTTCTAACGGGCGCTCATGCACACTCTTGGCGGGCCATAAATATGTTAGAAGAAGTTGCAGCATTTTTTTCATACAACTTGCTAATATATTTCAGGTTGTTCTCTCGAGAAAGGTGGGATCACTGTCCTACTGGCGTAGCAGATGTCAGCGTCGTCCTTTTCAACCTTGATGGAACGTTTTGTCCCATGGAATTTGGGGTAAGTTTTGCTTCTCGAACAAGGCTTGAAGTAATAGAAAAGAAGATTAACGTGACCTTCATAGTATTATGATCTCGTATGGGATAGTCTTCAGCCAACCCTTCAGATGGCTACGAGGATGTTTTGTCAAGACGATCCTTTCTTCAAAGCAATACTCGATGTGAGAAAGTGGTACGATGTACGGTCAACTGTTGACAGTCAGGGTCGAGGAACAGCTGAACCAGTTATCAGGATAGAGATTCGAAGCGATACCAGCGAGACGATAAGATATAGACATAATACTAAACCTTCCCCAGCATTTGATCCAGTTGCACCTACGTTTAAAATACTAGAGGAGAAGTTAAGGTGGCGAATTGTCACTGCCCATTATGACATAGAGCCGCCAATTGGCGAGTTCAAGGTGTAGACAGCAGTGGGTGGGACGCACTACGATCTCTCAGACCGCAGTAGGCCTATCTGTATTAACCTCTGTGCGGAGATTGTGTGGCAGCTCATGGCATCCCAGTATAGTTCTTCAGAGAAAACTAGGTATATTATCTGGTTACTTTCAACGACAATTGTGCACGAATTATGTGTAAGTTGTTTTTAACACCCTAGCCATCTTTATCGTGAAATTTATTTTGCATGCGATATTGAGCACGCTCCTGAGGCAGGTTAAGCACTTTCATTGGCCCAAATATTTGCCATAGCATGCCATTATAGAAGCAACACTCTTATGGATTCGGTACCCCGACGACTACGGAGTTACGGATCCGGCAGATCTTCAATTCTGCGAGCTACTTCTTCAGGAATTATATATCTCAGATTCACAATACAATCCCCTAAAACCATACTATAAAGATGATTCATCAGATGAAATCGGTGAACCTTTCGAAAGACACGTATACTCGATCAATAAGAATAAATAGAGGGGAAAAAAAGAATACTAATCAGTTGTCTTTCTAGGTTTTAGGTCAGGGCCCATTTCCAATGGCCCAAGCTTCCTTTTATAAGCCCATATATCTCTCCTATTACGGCGGTCTTACATCTTCATTCGATCAAAGCGATGCTTTTCCAAGAAGTTCCAAACAGGATGGCATAGAGGCGCCATATAAGCTGGGTGAATTATTCTTCACGTCCAGCCATCACTCCACGATTCAGACTTTCTTCAAAAAAGAGTTTCGGAATTCCACATCCAAGAAATGCGGTTCATCTGCCTTAAATAGCGCCCCAGCCAACCCTCTGAAAGCCGCCTGGTTTCAGCTGTAGAGTCTGCTACATTTCACAACTCAGTCGCTGGTTTCAGCTTTGGAAGCTCTGAATTTCGGCGACGAGCCTGTAACTTTATCTGGGAACTGCATAAAAGCGGCCAGCAAGTTATTGCGCAGTATCTCAATCAACTGGAGGGGGGTGCTTCATGCGATGCTATGCTGCGTAAATTGAGGTGTAAAGTGTGGGAAAGGTGGTACTTCTTAGCCAAACGAGCAATGCTCAATCTCAAAGGAGACCAGCTTGCTAAATTAGAAGAATTCGAAAGCGTATATTCTCAAGAATTCGATATAAGCTAGTACAAGATGATCTTACCAAGTCGAAGCGCAATGAACAAGGAATTGCTGAGAAATGGGCAATAAGTCACGAGCTGGAAACTATCAGACAAAATGAAAGAAAGCTGCAGCTTGAGTGCATAGAGTCTTATGTTCAAAAGGCCTTTAGACATGGTCCTACGTATCTAATGTTGGCATATCAACTACAGAAGGCACAGAATGCCGCAAGGGACCCTCCTACTACATGTACCGAGCCGGAAATTACACAGGCTCTCATGCAAGACCACCTGTTCCTCATACAGGCTCCGGAAACAGAAGGAAGAGAACACGGGATCTTTGCTACAACTCATTTGATATCGTTGAGGCGAAGCGACCAGCTGTTTTGCCGCATAGGATAGATAGCCTGTCTCAAGAGGTTATGAAAATCAGCAACAGCAGCAATGACAATATTCACATGCCTGCAGGACGAACCCCGAAGTTGGTCTATCGAGACATTCAAATTTCAGCTAACGTCCTTGAAGAGCTTGCGGAATCTGTCCAGCAAACCGTGGACGTAATAATGAGTGATGACAACGAAGATATCAAAATTCATCAGACTAACCAACTCCTCACAACTGAGATAGACCACGCCATGGATAAACCTACAAAGGCGTTTAACGAGGCGGCGGAGTGGCAGCAGAAGGCTCCTGAGCCTGCTCAAGAGCAGCGAGACAAGGCAGACGTGCTGCAGGGCGAGGAGGGATCATGAACGTCGAGATGATAGAGGGGTAGGACTTTGAGACTACTGCAATGTTTGCTGTCTTTATAAGGGCTTAAATTTAATTAATGAGATGTTGGCTTGCAATTCGCATTTTAGACACGAACAATGTACATTGCATATTTCTATAAATGTTGCTCGTCGGGTATTTGCTTGTCCTCCAATATGCGCCGACGACTAGTAGGTGTGTACCTCTCAGCACTGTGCTGTGCGCCTTCAATTCCATAACGTCACCTTACTCTCTCTTCTTGATACAGCTCTCTCTACCTCTTCCCTCTCCCTTTTTCTCGTCGTCTCATTTTCCTAGCCACAGCTAAGCGAGAATTCAATGCTGCGGTGCCCCTCCGGCTCCATTGCAGCACTCAACAAAGGCCTAAAACCAAGCCACCGAGGAGTAACGTACCCATTCCACCACACACCTGTATGTAAGGTATATACCCCAGTCTCCCACCTCAACACCAAAAACTTGATTCTCACAGAAGCAACAGCAACACCACCTCCGCCGCACCCCATCGAATTCGCATCTCAAACCATCTTCTTCACACCGCCGATTCGCCATGGCTTTTATTTCTAATTATTTTTCTCCCTCTTCTTCTTCCTCCTCCTCCAGGCCTCCCCCCAAGTCTGCCCGCGACATGCCCACCATCCACCACCTCTACTCCACCAACCGCCTCTCGCCGCCTCAGCTTCCATTTCCATACAACCCCCCTCGAAAGATCTCACCAGACGAAAAGATCAACGCCCGCGTCTGTCTCATCCGCGCAGACATCACCACCCTTCCCGTTGATGCCATCGTCAACGCCGCAAACTCCTCTCTCCTCGGCGGCGGCGGCGTCGACGGCGCCATCCACGCCACTGCCGGCCCAGGCCTCGTGCAGGAATGCATCACCAAGTATCCGGGCGGCTGCGACACAGGCCAAGCCGTCATCACCGGGGGCCACGGCCTCCCCGCCAAGCATGTCATCCACACCGTCGGCCCCATCTTCCGCAGTGAGAGGGTGAGCCGACCCCTTCTGCAAAGCTGCTATCTGCAGAGCCTCAAGGTCGCCGAGGAGAATGGCTGCTCCAGCATCGCCTTCAGCGCCGTCAGCACTGGCATTTACGGGTATCCGAGCACTCTGGCTTGTAACGCAGCCTGTGATGCGGTGAGACAGTATCTTGACCAGGACACCACAAATCAAATCCAGAAAGTGGTGTTTGTGACGTTTTTGGACAAGGACGTACACGCATATAACAGTATACTTCCGTAAGAAACTACCAACTATCAGTGAGAGATATATCTACTAATACTTCGGGAAGCTATTATTTTCCTCCCATAGACCACGATGGGCTCGAAGAGCCACCCAGCCGAGACTAAGGAATGGAGAGAAGGAAACAGAAGCAAAGATTAGTGAATCTTGAGCTAGTGTATTCGGTTGAATGAGACAAGGGATAGATACCTTTAATTTTAAAGCGTTATGTCACATTAAAACGTTTGTTGAGCCTTAGGAAAAATTTCATGAATACATAAATGCCATAAATAACATCCGGTCCTCCCCCTAAAAAAATGCAACGCGCAAAGTCATTCCTACATTGAGCATCATCACCTGTTCGGCCAAGTCCCCATGTCCAAGCTCAGTCCACGACATACAAAAGAATGCGACCCTGCTCTGGTAACATCTCATCAAATCAGAACCATATGGGTATATATACGCCCTCCTTAGACCAAAGATAATACACACAGTCCTCACTCCTTTGCTGCACTTTTCACGCCAAGCTCAGTTGCTTAGCTACCACCACTTGGGCCACCTTGTCCTCCCTTGTTCTTCTTTCTCCGTCTTCTCTTCTTCGCTCCTTGGGAAGGCTGCCCAGATGTGGGGCTATCAGGATTAGGATCTTCAGCTTCGAGTTCTTCAGTGTCAGCGCGTGCAAGAGGTGCCGGGGGTGTGGCTTCAGGAGCTTTAGACGATGTATCTTCAGGTGCCTTGGATGACGTGGCTTCAGGTGCCTCGAACGGATCATATCCTTCATTAGGTTTAGATGTTACACTTTCAATGAAAGGTTCATCCTCGGGAGCCTTGGACGATACAGCATCAGGAGCTTGGGGAGAATCGACTTCAGGGGCCTTAGAGGATACGCCTTCAAGAGTTTCTGTTGGTAGATCCTCAGGAGCCATAAATGGAGCATACTCGGGAGCCTCAAGGGGAGCACCTTCTGGGGCTTGGAAGGGCATCGCTTCAAAAGCTTCAGATAGTGAATCATCAGGCGCCTTGGATGGAACATCTTCAGACCACTCAAAGGCTGGGGCTTCAGATATTTTTGAGGGAACATCTTCGGGGGCTTTGGATTCGGAGGCTTTGGATGGTGCATCTCGAGTTTCTGGCTCAGCCTCTGGTTCGGCTTCTGGTTCGGCTTCTGGTTCGGCTTCTGGTTCAGCCTCGGGGGTGTGTGTAAAAGGATGCGTAGGTTCCTCGGTCAGCTGAGCCAATTCATCAGATGGCTTGACGGGCTTTGCAGATTCTTCAGTGGTTTCAATCAACTGTTCCGAGCTGCTCTGGCCTGCTTCCTCTCTTGTATCACCCGATGTGCTTGCATGCTCATGTCTTACATCCTTTGTAGTTTTGCCAGCGGGGTCGTTTTCCTCATGGGTCGATTCAAAGTAAGGGTGTTTGAAGTCATCGTGGGTGCTACCATCTCCAATTTTGGTATCCTGGCTGGTTGGATATTGGACATGATCACTAATGTCAGACAGCATAGACCTCAGCTCGGCGATTTCACCTCGGAGCTTCTTAATCTCAAGGACAGCGGGGTCCACCTCTAGGTTGGGCTTGACAGCCTCGCACTTCTTAGCCCAGCCTTCGGCTCCAAAGTCCATTTCGTGCGCCAATTGTTCCCATTCTTCGATGATATCGTCATCTTCTTCTCCACGTGCCCGATTGCGGCGGATAGCGTACGCAGTACGAGTCTCAAAGAAGGCTGTGATCAAGAGAAGCGGAGAGTACAAAAAGCCCATGACACAATCATTGACGAATTCGTAAACCTTCTTGCTCATCCACCATTCAAATAGAGCCGAAATTACAATCTCTATCAAGTTGAATGGAGCAATGTAAACATTTTCATCTGGCGCCCGAACAAACTGCATTGTCTTTTGAGCGAAGAGCGCCAAATATTCATCATCCGCGTTGTCATAGATATCCTCATAAGCAGAGTTGTAGAGGGCAATGAGAATATTGAGAAGAATGACCTGGTAATGTATGTTAGCGTAAAGCGTAATATGGTATCGGGGAAAATTGGGCAGAAAAACGTACCATGACGATAAATGTAAAGCAGTAGTACAGAATAGCACCCCAAGGTGGCCCAAAGGCATCGAAGCCATCAAACTCTGGGCTCCCAAGAATAGCTCTCGTCATAGACTCGATAATGAACACTACATCGTCAGCCACATTGTCGTCGGTAAGGTCAAGGCCAATAAAAGCCTGCAAGAAGCCGACAATGATGACGATAAGAAGAGCAAAAAAGATCACAGACTCCTTCATCATGACTTTAAGAACCACGAGCATTGCGCCAAAGAACCTGAAGCTGTCCAGGTAGAGCAAGAGGCGGCACCAAAACATGGGGGCGGTAAAAGCCAGAATGTTGTATCCCAAGGTGCTGTAATACGTTCGGCCATCAGAGTGGTCCGCAAAGGTCAAGCCAATGACGCGGAATATAAAAGAAGCCGTCAAAAATGCATACAAGATTGCATTGAACGCATTCCAAAAACCTAGAATTTGAGGCCCGGCTTTGTAAACCTTGAGCAATTCGTCGCATACAAAGCCAAGCGTAAAGGCATACAAAGCTCCTTCGGCGATATCGATGACGCCACTAGCGTTGACAGTATTAATGGCAATTGTAAAGAGGGCAAGATAGATGAGTGAGAACAAAAGCTGGGCAAGGTTTTGGTTTCTGGGGCTTCGCATCCGGTCCGGATCCATATGAACAAAAAACCTAGTATTGTCCTTGTTGTCGTAATCCACGAAGACGGACGGATCGTTTTCGTCTTGGACTAGCCAACCACGCCATAGATAGCTGATGCATTTTTGATAACCTGACGATCCAATAACTCGAACGGCGTGTAAATCAACAGCTTTTTCAATAACATTGACAGGAGGGGTCGGTGTGCCGTTTGCAATGTATGAATATCGACGCAATAACACAGAATGTAAAAGGTACGCAGTGTCTTCTTCTTCCTCGATACTAGTCTCATTGTTAGCATATCAATCAAAATAACGGATACCGACAAACAATTGTCTCTTAGATCACGTACAGAGCCTTTGCTATGACACCGCATGCTTCAGCTCGAAGGTGGTGCAGACCGGCATCCCAAAGCTCGACATTGGCTTCATGCGTGAACCAGCGTTGATTGACGAGCAAAGAGTAGACCTAGTACGATCAGTGGGTGGTCACCATAATAGACGATAGTATATTTCCAAGTAGTCACATACCACACAACCCCTGTTATCTTGACCGCCTGCTTCCTTGGCTGCCCGAACGACGTGTGGCGTGATGATGCGGCTGTGTGGTTCTGTGATTCGGCTCTCTTCCATCTCACACGGCACGCACTCTTGGACCAGATGCCTTAGCCGAAGGCATACTTTTGTAACTTCGGCTGGCGGAATGGCAGAGTCTATGTCCTCATTACGAATATGCGGAAGCACTAAAGCCAAGGTACGGCGCTCTTTGTTAGCAGGGCGAGCTCAAGGGCACGAGACAAGGGCTAAAGTGCCATTGAGGAGTTTTCACTTACGAGCACGCTCTTCTTCGTGAAGCCAGTGACGGCCAGAGTGGCTGCCATGCCTATTGAAGCCAAGAAGGCGATCAATGTTGCGCCAGCGATTGCTGCGAGGCATGATGACGACGATTGAGATACGGTGAGCGAAACGGCGGATGCAAGAAAATGCCCAAGTGGCCCAAAAGCCTCGCGGCTGTGGTCAATCCACCGTGCAGGTCAAGAATTGAGTTCAAAGAAGCAACACAATGAGCAGCAGTCACCAACCGCGCGGCGGCGAAGAAAACGCTTGAGGCACTGCAGCAATGCAAGCTGAGATGAAAGGGCAAAAACGAGGTCCTACTCACTGCCCTACTACTAATACTGTCGGGTCACCTTGTTTTTAGCGGCAAAACGATGGATACCTTACCACTGCCCTAGCCAGGGAGCAGCGTCTATTTTTGCTTAAGCTTCGCGGCATACACAGGTTGTGCATTAGCTGATAGCATCGTGGAAGCGGCCTGAGCAGAGCCTGAAGTGAGCTTATCGCTGTTATGGAGCTACCGCGGCCAGCGCTAGCACCCCGCATGACGCAACAGCACCGCCAGCTGCCATTCCTGGAGCAGCCTAGCATCGACTTGCTGCCAGCATTAGCGCTTCTTCAGTGTCTCTAGCAAATCGGCGATGGCAGCTAGAGACGGCGAATTAGATGGCCAGGAGACTGTAGCTCTGATGTCCCGTTGCTGAGGTCATACTGGGAAAGTTGGGCGCTAACGACGATGATTCGAGCAGCCTAGAATCTCGGACTGCTGCCCGTTGATTAAAGACTCATACATGCCGCCGCGCATTGCTACCTTAGGCCGCAAAGCATCAAATCATGTATGCCGTGCTGCTGCCTGTCGGATATTTCTTTGCCCAATGTCGGATCTGGGCGTCTTCTCTGGCTTCCAAGAGGCTCAAGGAATCATGCACGCTCTCAACTGATTCGAGCCAAGCCATGTGCTGCAGAATGCTACATGTGAGGGAGTGGCCGCCTATGAGACACATTGGGTCAGACACATGGCTTTGCCATTGGGCGAATCGGAGACAAATTGTACGGCTGTACGAGTAATTGAATGCATAAATTGTCTCATGCTATGCTGCGGTGCCGCTCGTCTTATCTGGCACCTCTTCAGTGGATACCTGGTAGATGTACGTATGCAGCTGCCAGCAACATATAACATGATCGTGGTGTCATATCACTGGTCTTGTATGTAGTAAATGCCGTTATTGGAAGATGTATATGCCTCACCCATTTGCAATCGAGGCAAGTCGCAAGTATCGGAGCTGTCATGCCTCTGTATATCAGATATCAAGTTGTCGCTGGAGCTAGAGTATCCTCGCAATCGGCTCAATATTGGCCGCCATGTGGACACGTGGATATCAGCATTTGATGGTCAATGGCACTTTTCAAATTTTCTTTTATCGATAGGTGGCTTACGTAGGTATTTGGTGTATCGTTTCTAGAACGATAAAGAACATTGAAGCCAGGTAGGTACTTACATGTACCTATATAATCTCCCGGAGATACACTCTGTACCTACTCATAAGGCAAAGGACAATTACAATACGAAACAGTAAATTCTCATATTGGAAGACACAATATGAAAGAGTCATTTCTATCTCTATGTCTCGTTCTAAGCAATGCAAAACAACACGTAAACGGTATCAATGGTTATACCCCTAAGCCACTTCTATACAAATTGTCGCCAGTAAACATTTATTAAACAATACAAATCATAGACTGCGCAAATTGGATGGGAAGCGCATTAGTGTCAAGAGGAACATGGCCATAAATACCACCTGTACCATCAGTTGATACACTGGCGATTTCATTCTGACAATTTGTATCAGAAAACATATGGCAGTCAATTCTATCTCGATTAGCGCCTACACTAGCGTAAACAGAAGTAAATGCACTGAACACAAAGCAATTTCTTTCCTGGGTAGGAACATAATTGCCCAGTTCGCCTCTATAGTTGATTCCATTATAAAAGGAAGCACTGCTTCTAAAAGAGCCTGTGGCTCTTGCGTCTGAGCCAGCCGCCGCTGCTACAACAAGGGGAAGACTGAGCTTCATGTTTGCAGGTAAAATTAGCTGCAGCTAGAATCAGCTGCAATACATTAGTTAATGAACCAGGTATATTTCCATATGATATCAATACAATATCTTACATAATATAATGTATATATTAAACGGAGAGGGGAAGAAAATAAACTGTGTATTAAAATTTTGGTGTAGCTTAGGTAAATATAAAAAAAGTTAAGCTATAGTTGGGGGTTTTGTTAAATTTATACTTAAAAAGTGGAAGAAAGGTTATCTCATAGAAATGTCAAGTCAACTTTTTTTCTGGGGGTCATTGCATGAAATAGGGGAAAAAAAATTGTATTTCTATTTCTAGTATCTCAGTATTCCAAACCACGTCAGCACTTATATTTAGTTTTATTTTTTGTGGTTGTGATTGGCATATACCTTTGGACTCTCCTCGAAATGGGAGAAAAAATGCCTAAAGAATAGCCTAAGAAGGAGTAGTGTAAGAAGTAGTATAACTTATATAATACTATAGGCGTTGTTTTGCTTATCTAGTTTATTATTTTTTTCCAATGACTTATTTAAGCTGCTTATGTTATTAATGCCCCGTGCTTAACTACCCGTAGTATACCTAGTAGCCAGCCTGCGAGATAGAACTACTAGTACTTACTATAATAAGTACCTATACTGGACATGCGTACCTATTAATGGGTATTACAAAATACAATCTTCTAGCAAGTGAGATCGGTGGTCAAAGTGAAGGATCACAGCAGGCGGCGCCTTCTATCACCTATTGTGCCGAAGCTATGTTTGGCAGTGTTACAGTGTTTTTAGAATTGTAGCCAAACTTGAAGCTTTTACCCCCAGTTGCCATATCTTCATGCTTACCAAACATCTCTTGAAACCGTCGCTTGGTAGTGGCTACAGCTCTCTCAAAGCGATATTTTATCGCTTTGACTCGAAACTAGCATCCTCACCAACTTGAGGACCACGGATAATCGCCATGGAGGACCCAGTGAAAGGAATTACGGCCAAAGACGTGCTTAGCCCCATTCCTATTCAGCGTATCAACGATATAGACAAGAATTTTGGCGTTGTTGGCAGTAAGAACTGCCGCAGCAGGGTTACCTACAATCCCTCAGAAGACAGTGCCTGTTCTTCGTACGAGTCTCTCGAAAGCGTCTCCTTGGATTCAAGAAAACGCAAAAAGACTACCCAAAATCGAGCCAAGGCTCCACCATCTGGGACAATAGATCCAAAGAAACATGACAAACTCGTTCAATCCGTCTCCCTCTCCGGAAACGAAAACCGCCCTTCGCCTGCGGTATACAGTGAAGTCGAGGCGGAATGGCTGCTGTCAAAGTTAGAGCAGCTTCAAGAACGTCTGGACGAGGGATTGCAAAAATTGATAGATGAGGCCGATGGCGGCCTCTCTTCATCTACGCACCTACACTGCACAACTGGAGAACCATCAGCAGTGCCACAGCCTGATCTCCCTACTACAAACAACCAATCTTCTCTCAAAGATTCATCTAACTGCAGCACGGATTCGGATAAGCAGCATTCAGAACCGCTACCTGCGCTGTCATCAGGGACGTCACTTTCGCCCGGGTCCTCATCCGTATCTACACCTCATGTTTCATCTAAACACTCGCCACTCACCAAGCGAGAACAACGCACAGAAAACGAGAAGACCGGTTTCAAGGGTCAGCATCTGCCAAAATCGAGGCGCGTCGACCGCCTTTGGAATGTATCAGAACAGAAATTTATAATAATGGAACCCAAAGAAGAGCCTGGTCATCATGAAGATTACATCTTTGTGATTCGTCGAGATTTGAATTGCGACAAAACCCACATGAAAACCACCGTAGAGATCAGGGACAGCCTGTTAAAAGAATGCCTCCAAAACGTCATGGGAAATATCTCTGGCGTCAATTTTGCCGAAGAAAATCCTATACTTGATCCAAAGACTTTATTTCTGTAAGAAATACTTGGACCTACATCCCACACCCTCGGCATTCATTGCTAATCTTGTTCCACTTCAATAGCTACTTGGACGATTTCAAAAACTATCACGGATCGTTGGCCCAAACAAGGCCCTACAACAAAAAGGGACATTTGATGAAGAAAACGTGGAATGTGATTTCAGCCCAGAGGAGATGTCTAAAAATCCTCATCGAATACCTAGAGGAAGAGTTCGCCGAAGCCAAGAAGAATCTCGAATTAATGTTAGGCAAAGGAGTCATAACTTTTGACTTATTATGGGCACTCTGGAAGCCCTCTACGTTGATATACTCGCCTACTTATCGATGCCATGATATTCCTGGAGTCTCCATGGTGATTTGTGCAGAGAAACGCAAGAGCCGACCTTCGGCAGAGTTTGCATATTTTGTGGAATCCAGATTTGTCGATTTTAATGGCAAGACGCTCGCCTATAAGAGATTGAAGAAAGAAGTGCAGCATTTCAATGGCGCCGTCAACATCACCAGCCTTCCGTTTTACCCACTTCAATACCACAAGGATGAAACCCAAATTCGCCGCTTGTTAGTCGAACGCGGTGCCAAATTTGTATCGCTCCAAGGAATACACCACAAATCATATACGGGCACCGCGTTTCAGCTCATTCACAGCAAAAATGAGGCAGTGATAAAATTTGATGAGGAGCAGAGCAGGATAATGATAGATCCCGTGGGCTTTCGAAAAGTATATCCGGAATTTTTCGAGACAATAGACTTGCCTACTCAATATACGAATGATGACGAAACTTTCAACAATGGTGTACAACCCCAAAGTCTCATGAGCATGCTATCTACTGAAAAAGTTGAAGATGATCCGCATAATCTTAGAAACGATGTGAAAATCAGCAAAAGCTCACCCAGCAGCTCAAACACATGGTCAAGGAGAGAGTGTATTGAAAAGATAAGACTAGAGATGGTAAAGAACAACCTTTTACTTTTATGTTCCCCCGTTATAGTAGGATACTCTCTTGCGAGCTTGGAATGGCTCGAGTTTGATGTACGTGGTATCGAAAATGTCAAGTGGAATGAAGAAGCATGGGATTCTCTTGTACTTGATGAGAAGCTGAAGGAGTTGATAAAGGCGTCTGTGGTATCACACATCTCTAATTCGGCATTTGACATCAATAATGATGTGCTGGTGAAGAGAAAAGGGTTGACCAGTGAGTAACTCCATCCCCACGACTTAGGGCGTTAACTCTTTCCCCTTCGCGGCACAGTAATATTGACCTTTGGCCAGTCGTACTACATGGCCCTCCAGGGACTGGAAAGACACTTACAGTGGCAGGGCTTAGCGATCATCTAAGGCGCCCTTTGTTGATGCTGCCAGCTAAAGAGCTGATAGGATGCTGTGCTGTTTCGATTAACTTCATATTAAATAAGGTCTTGACTACCTGCCAGAGCTGGAATGCCATTGTAGTATTTGACGATGCCCAAATACTTTTAGAAAAGCACGACTTGCTTAGCATCGAGCGGAATTCGTTGGTGGCCACCGTTTCACGGCATCTGGAGTCTTTTCATGGCATCATTTTCTTAACATGCGATACTATCCGGGTAAGAAGAACAATACACACTCTGAGCTACGACCAAATAAATACTGTTACATGCCGAATTTAAACTAACGATGAATACAGGCATTTGACGAGGCATATCACTCGCGGATCGACTTTGTCCTAAAATACGATAAACCAGACAGAAAATGCAAAAGTATCATCCTCAAACGAGCCATTCGTCGAGCTACGGCGTTAGATCTAGGGAAAACAGAAACACTCAGCGATGAAGACTACGGAAAACTCGTGGAGAATGATCTCAGCGGCCGCGAGGTTGAAAAGGCAGTTGAGCTGGCCCTGAGTTTGGCAGAGGTGAGAAAAGAGGCGCTCGGGATACGGCATTTGCAGGATGTCATGGAGATGCAAGAAAAGTATAGGTGTGATTTGGGAAGAAGGGATTATCGGAATTACTTTTCCTGATATTGGATCTTTCCAGGGTAGATGCATGAGGAGGGGTTTGTCTTTTTTTTTCTTTTACGGAGTATACTTTTACCTCTTGCTGACCATATGCTTTAAAACATCAATATCCCCTTCTCTTTTTATCCATAGTAGATATGTGCAATCCTGCTTATGCATCGTCAGGTAGCACAAGAGCAACGGAAGAAAGATTACATATACGAAGTATTGATGCACTTCCTAACCTACAAATTACATTGAGCGCATAAAAAACCAGTGTAATGTGTACTGCATAAAGGTGAATGCCCCGTATCGTTTCATGTTAATCGATATTTTGCAGTGCCACGTATTACACGCAGCACTCTGACGAAACATCAGCCCTCAAGACATTTTGATAGAGCTTTTTACAGTGGATATAGTCACCAAAGAAACGGCAGAATACCGTTTTTAGCTCTGTTGCCAGAGATAATGGGATCTTCCATTCTCAAAGCAAGACATGGTGTGAGACCACCAATCCCCCCTATTATCTCGATAAGAAAATGGCATTCGCAAGAATAAAATGCTATATTCTACTCCTTATTCTCGGCGAAGCATTCGAAATCCAATGCTCGCCGAGCACACCGAGATGTCCATGCTTTGTATTCCATATGCACTTACTTATACGTAATTGTGCTTTGTACAACCCGGAGTGACAGAGTATAGGTACCTATTATAAGCTCCGATCCTTGCAATAGTCTGGATTACTGGTCTATGCACTGTCTTTCCCCTGGCGATCGTTTGCTTGTGCTCGTGATCCAAGGATAATAAGCTTTCTTTCATTTGCAAAACAGGAAAAGCTGCAGAACATCCTCGTAGGGGGCTCAGATGCTGTCAAACGCTGACACCGTTAATAGAATGCCGAAGGAAGACACAAAGAAGGGGTGACGCGGATCCGATTGCTGCGGCTGGGTCGTTGTGGAGACCCGGAAGCCGGGATATGCACTCATACGGAGAAAAAAAAAAGAGGATTGGCAGCGGATGGATTCAAAGGGGGGAGGCGGAGCCGTGTGTCAATGCGTTTATAGGAGAAGCGATGGGGCGATGGGGGAACGAAAAACAGGGAAATCGAGGGGACAAGAATAGCATCAGCGGGGAGAGAGGAGACGAGATTGGGACGGTGGTCTGAGTTAGAACGATTGTATGGAGAACCAGAGCTTGTGCCGTCAATACAGGTATATGCGAGAACAATTAAGCGGTATTTGACAAGTTTAGATGAAAGCAAATGGCGGTGACGCGGTGGTTACGCGTTATGAAGAGGCTGGAGTTGATGGAATGCTAGTGCAAAAACAGGTTGTGGCTTGGTGTTTTGGTATTAGTTTGGTTTGGCGAATCAGAGGGCTGAAGCACTATTGAGTTTGATAGCCGCAGCACCCTGCGTTACTTATTGGCAATTAGGGCATCAGCTGCTGGCACATTGAGGCCGCAGCCTATGGATGGATGGCTGTGAATGAAGGAAATTGTAGTTGAGAGGGAACATAGAGAATAAGAAAATAACGCAAGAAATCTTGCTATTCCCCAGGGCGGCGACCAAAAGGTGCTGTGCATACACGAGAAAGCCTCTCAACTCAATTCAATACGAGCTCAACCTTGGAATCAAGACAATGACTAAGCTCGCCAGGTGGACTGCTATACCGTATGTGGACGAGAACTGCCGATTCTTACCGCCTTGAGCGTCCGGGGTGGTGGCATTAAACTTGCAGGCTCAAGTGGTAGGATTTTAGCCGTTGGCTTGGCTTTTCGCGGACCCGGCAGCCCGATGCAGGAAGGGCTCGATTTCGCACGAAATTGCCTTCGCAGGGGTGAGGACGAGCTCATTTCCCTTTTTGCGCGCCCCCCTCGCCAGCTCTGGTCAATTAGGCGAGAATGCTACGGGGTAATAGTCATACCTATTGTACTCTTCTTTCATTCCAGAAGGCGCCTGGGCGACGCGGGTTTTGGTCGTCTGCGGCCTTGGCGAGATGGCTGGGCGGCGGGTGGCGGGCAGTGAGAAAAAGGGTCAGAAGAGAGTGAAAGGAGAGACAATGATGTCTCATATTTGGAGCCTGGCTGGGCAGTGACAGGTGGTCGCCAAAGGCAACTTTGAACAGAAATCCATCTGGGAGGTTGAGGGGGAAACACAAGGATTGGGAGGATTAATTTGGTAGACGAGGCCCGAAGAAGATGCTCTGAGTCTTGATTTGATGGTGTTCAACCAGTGGTGCAATAAATCACATGTAGAAAGCGGTAAAACGCTAGTACAAGTACTTGAAAAAAGCAGAAAGTTGCTGCATTGGAGGGGTACCGAGTACATGAATTTACAACCAGCACTAAAATGACAGGCATCCATTAAATAGCATATCCATGCGAACATCGCGTGTGGATCGTCAACGGCCATTGTGTGAACCATCAATGGCTGCCAGTCCAAGTGCCGTCTGTCTATCTGCCACACACCTCGGTTACACAGAGCAGATTAAATTTCGCGGACAATGAAAGAAAACCAAAGAGAATCTTCTCGGATGTCCATTGCCAAATAATCGCCAAAGCACACAACACTGCACCTGTACTTGTTCTTGTTTGTGGGCTGACGCGGCGAGATCCAGGTGCTCAATCCGGGCTCCACCGCGCAGCTGAGCCAATGGCGGCCGGCGGGTACCTGGTGGTTCCTGGGCCGCTGCAAAGACAGGGGTCTCCTGGGCTGTTTCATGGGGGCAGCATCGCGGCCTTAGGGGGCCGTGGACAAAGAGTTTTACGAGCCAGGCGTTGCCACAGAGCACTAGGACGTGCTGCGACTGGGTCCAATCACTGATCCCTTTCCACCCCTGCTGCTGAACGTGAAGCCTGGTCCCCTGCCGCATGCCTTAATAACGTCGGCTTCCCTCCTCCCTTTGTCCTATTCCTCTTCCTCCTCACCCCGTCTTTCACTCTTCTCAGAGCCATTCCTTGAAAACCAGAAACATCGCCGGCGCCCTTTTTCAGCGTTCGACAACACCTTCTTTTAGTACCTCCTACAAAAGCAAAAAAGGCTTCCTTCGCGCACCTAGTCGCCCACCGCTCCTTCAGCCAAATACAGACGCGCAAGCCGTATTCTGGGAATACCTAAAGACGATCGATCACTCATTTGGATATATATCAAATACAAGGCATCTTCAAGTTTCGACAACAAAACACCGACATCATGAAGTTCTCCACCACCTCTGTTCTCCTGGCTGCCGCCCTCGGCGTCTCTGCCCACCCCAGCGGCCACGTTCACCAGCGCGCCCACAACTCTGTCCAGGCCCGCGGCGACTTTGTCATGGCCAACAAGCCCGTCGATGCTCCTGTCTCTACCGCCGCTCCTGTCGCCGCTCCTACTCCCTCTGCTGCTGCCCCTGCCAAGGATGCCACCTCTGGCGGCTCTGGTTCCTCTACCGCCCAGGGCTTCTGCGGCAAGCCCCTTAGCAAGCGTGCTACCGCTGCAGAGATTGCTTACAAGGGCAATGTCGGCGGCACTGGCAACCAGTACGGCTGCAACATCATGGCCGTCGAGAGCAAGTTTGCCAAGTCGTATCAATACACCATGGTTTTCAACAATGCTGGCAGTGACTCTCAGTGCAAGTGCTGGAACAAGATTGGAAAGGATGGTGGTATCAACGGCTTCTTCAACGGCAACGAGGCCTTGACTTTCTCCCTGGCCTCTGGTGCCTCGCAGACCGTCGCTGTTGACGGCAACTCCCAGATCGGCTGTGCTTGCGGAGAGGGCAGCCTGCCTTTGACTCCCATTGGCCAATTCGCCAGCACTTGGGTCGAGGCTGATTTCGGCAACCTCTCCAACCAGGGTTGGTCCGGTTTCGATGCCTCCAGCATCGTTTCCGCCGCTGCCGGCATGGCCATTCCCGGCCTCAAGGTTTGCGGAACCGGCGCCTCTGCAAGCGAATGCTCTACCATCTTCCCCGGCGGCAAGGGCGACAATGCTTTCGTTGGCGGTACTGAGGCCCTGGACGGCCTAGGTGGCAACCTGCCCGCTGGTGACCAGCAACTCATCGTCACCGTTAACTACCAGGGTTAAGTTCTCGATTCTCACTTGAAGACGTTTGGAGAAGTGGAATAGAGAAAATTAGTTGGGCTATGGTTTGGGATTTATTTTACATGATTTCGGCTTGAGAAATTCTTACGTGGAGAATATCTACGGTGTTTTTGGTGTGTGGCTTTAACGGATTCCCCCCGATACCCATCGAGTGCATGGGACAAAGACCACTCAAAGTTGCTCGAATCCGTGTTTTATATATATATATTTTACGGTTCTTTTATATATATAATTGAAATGTTTATTTGATTTTCTTCTATATGTATATGAATCATGCCTGCTGTAGTTTATTTCCCCAATACGTGATGATCCTTGAGCTTAATTCTAACTTTCTTTTGGGAACAATGGAGGAAGTGGTGGATGGCGTTACGCCATTCCACTCACATATTTTTCTTAATTGCGGCTTTTGTCTTGAGGCGAATCAACTATTCGCAAGACTTAAACTAAGCAGGGCGCCATGGCGTTTTCCTTTCCGCTGGTTCTTGAACTTGCCAACTCGCGTAACTGAAGCCAACGGTTTACTAAACGTCTAGTCTTGGTTCTAAAAGTCCGCCTCGAATTTTTTCCATTTGACAAAACGGCACTCATTGAGTCGGTTCATTGGGCTTCTCCTCTTCTCTCGCGTGTACTACCAGCATCACGGATCTTTTTTTGCTTACCGGAAAGTTACCGATCTAGGGACTCTCGTTTAGGCATCCGACCCGTAGCTAATGCAGGTCACAAAAAATTTTCCCTTCCACGGCCTCCGATTGCACAGGACGTTGTAATACTACCTAGTATATTGCTTTTCTGTATAAAGCATAATCTTTCCCCCTCTTTTTAAAATGCTCGTTTTAGAGTAAATGGTGGCACGGGTGAGCATCCGAGTGGTCAAGCAGGTGCACTGCATACGTATAACACGTCAGAGGGTAAGTAAAACTTCACACTTACACGCATCTCTGCATCAAAAAAAAAAGAAAAAAAAA
>KQ479111.1:101405-154794 GCA_000331835.2 Trichoderma hamatum GD12
AAAAAAAAAAAAAAAAAAAAGTGAGGCGAGCTGCAGCGGGTTGTTCGGTTGGCTCGAGTCATTGATGAGTTGGCAGAGGGCCGGTGGGTGTGCCTTGCCACATGGGAAATGGATCTGGTTGGCCTTGTCAGGTACTAGTGGGATTTCTAAAAGACCGGTTATATCGTGACAACCCCGATAGGGATACTTTGAGGAATTCATGGTGACATGCTTTAGTGGTGGAGGTTTAGATCTTTTGAGGTGGAGGGAATCCACCGAATCGGCGATTATTCTAGAGCTACCTTGGTTGCTTGGCATGCGAGGAACCAAGTTTCTTGTTTTTGCTCGTCGGTGATGGTGGGGAAGGTTATGGAGTTTGAGGCATTATTCTGGTTGGAGAGAACTGCATACTATTCCACTGAATGGTGGCAAAAAACATGTGAAACTAGCATGACGAATTCTGTGAATGGGGAAGCGTGTAAGTGGATGGGCACGAGTGAAAGATGGGCAGCTCTGCTGAACAAGAGGTAGCCAATTGGAATTTTTGGCATCATGAATCCATTATTTATTGCTTTTTATAGTAAAAAATAGATGAATTACTCTATTAGACTGAGGCCTTGACCAGTTGTACGAGTCTGCAAAATCCAGGAAGAAACCAAAGTTGAATTCAGCCGATACATATCTGGATCGGATACTGACTGCCCCGCCCATCTTTTTCATGTGTGCCGACTTAGCCTAACCGGCAGGATCACACAAACTAACAGTCTGTTCCACCAACTGGCATCTCAACTTCTAAAATCGTAGGTCAAAGGATGATTGCTGGCTGCTCTCGCCTATTTCATGAAGCCATATATAATATCTAGTCCTCTACAATATTATTCCTAGTGTCAAGTAATCAATTACTCAAGACTGACTAGTGAGATTAGTGCTACATATGAGCTGCTCTGACATGAAAGTCCTAGATGACCCAGCTCGGGCCGGTAAAAATATGCTCCGTAGCACAGTATGGATTAGGCACCCACAGCACAGCCTCTCAAGATTTGGCTTCATGTTAATATGAGGCTCATGAGTCTTTGGTGCTGAGAGGCCACAATTATGACAGAGCGACGGGCGTGAATCTTACAAGCCAGGGCAATTTCCATTGTCTTTGGCTAAAACCAAACATCCACAATGGGACTGGAAATCGCTGAGCAACCTGAACCCCGGTTGCTTCCTTGCAGCGAAGATGATGTTGCCACTATCAAGCAGGGTATGCTAAAGGAGACACGCCAGACCATCTCAATATGCGACTCATATATACCCGAGATTGAAAACTTTCTCCAGGCCGTCGAGCCAAAGGTCAAGAACCCGCGAGTTACTGGCCTTCCTAGTTTTATTCGTAAACTGCGAAAAGAGCATGACATCTTAAAGCGGGTAGAGTCTGAGCTCGTTGACGAGGAACAGGACGAAGTTGGACTTGGTCTATTAAATAGGAAATTGGTAGCCAGTTCCACCATTGTTCATCACGGCGCAATTCACTGGGATATCCTCAAACGCTGCCGCTCATTTCGCATCGTCAACCAGGCGTTTCAGGGGTCGGCCAAAGAGGATCGCAAGAAGCAAGTCTCACGCATCGTTGGAGATGGGAGAGAGAAGCAACAGCTGAATCGAACATTGAAAGAGCAAGCCAAAGTGGAAGTCGATGTGGTCGAAGGAGGAAGCGAGTGGCTTGATATTCGATGGCTGCAGGCGGATAGGCTGGCTCGACAAATGACAGACTGCGGGTGGGGATGGGGCGACTGCCAGCTGGGAGATACCGTGGACCCTGAAGAATGGGAAGATACGCCTCTTGCTAAGCAGATAAAGAGGCTGGTTGCTGCAGCCAAGATGAACCGTCACGAATACCGCATTCCCCGCCTACGAATTGTCTTTCCCAACATCACCAAGGGGGAAAATGAAGATATTGATGTACTGTTGGATCAGATATGCCATCTCGACCCCTTGGTCGAAATCATCATCGAAGACAGCAGCAGCATGTTCATGAAAACACCATCTCCACCTCTCCAAGATGCTATAAGAAGGCTTATAGGAGACGAATTCGACGGCCTAACAAACACTCTTAACATGGATCACACCATCCTCGTTGACCTAATCTCCGACATCACCCACTTTGAGCTCCAACCACAGCCATGGCAAGCCCAAACAACGCAGCTGCAGATCGAAGAAGAAAGAAAGCAGGGCGGCGTCATGGTGCGCGCCTTGTATCCAATCCTTCAAGGTCGCACCCTCGTCTGCACGCAAGAAGCAGCCGAGCATTTCCACGAAGTGCTCAGCACGGTTGGAACAGCCACAGAAAGGGAGCGAGGGAGACTCTTGGTACCATATGATGACGAAACACGCAGCATGTCAACCGAGGATATCCGCAGACGCTTTGAAGAACTCTCCACCCACCCTCTCCCTCCCAACGTCCAAGTTCCCATCCGAATTCTCGATGAGACATGGACCATGGCTACAGTCACACAAGCCGTGGCAGACGGGCGTCTCCCAAAAGTCGCTCTTGATGTTGCCCAGTGCGGTGCTTTCAAGAGCTCCAAGCTGAGCATATACATGTACGGTTGGGCGACGGGCAACGTAACCGTCACATCAAACAAAGAAATCCGTGGCCAGATCCGTACATGGGTCGAGGCTAACAGACGAGATGACCAGGAATGCGGTCCTATTGTCTGGCGTATTGACGTTACGAGGAACTTGTTGGCCAAGAGTGCCACTCCGCCATCAACATTCAAGGCAGAGAATGGTTTGGACGGAAACGTGTTGAAACGACAGAGGTGAAAAGCTGGATGCTTATCCGAACAATCTGCATTTTATTCAACTAGCGATTGTATGATGCTCTTTACTTTGAGTTTTTCGCATATATACAGCGTTTGATCCATACAACCAAAGCACAAACGGAGTCATATTATTCATCATAGGAAATCCACAAAAGTAACATAGAAAATTAAGTATTTGCTATCCGAATTTCCACTCACACATCCTCCATATCTCTTAATAACTTCCCGCTACTTATCCTCTGAACAAACAAGCGCCGTCTCAGTCTTGCGCCCCTTTTTCGTCACCGTCTTCACGAACGACGTGATAGTAGGCTCACTCGGCTCTTGCCACCACACAAGCGCACATTGGCCACACGCCCTATGCTTCGTACGCGTGACGGTCGAAGTGTAAACCGTCTTTGTGGAGTCTTGGTGATCAGCCTGGAGAGCGTAAGTGAGAACGCAGTCTGGTAATATTGTTCCGACAGGAATGTCGGTGTGAGCAACAATACCTTGCACATTGGCTTGGGATGGGGCGGCAGCGGCTGAGGCCGTGACTACGACGGGGACGTTCTCTGGGGAAGCTTTAGCTACAGTGACAGTGGTGATACTCTCCTTCGTGACCGTGTATGGGACAGAGGTGATGGTGGCCGCTTTGGCAGATTCTTCGATTGAAACGCTAGCTGTAGGGGTGCCGCACACGAGCTCTGTCTCCGTGTATGGTTCCACAGCCGTGACTGTCGTTTTGAATACTGCGACTGGAGGGACGCCGAGCGGGATGGGGATGGGCGAGTTGTTGGTACAAGGACCGCAGTTGACGATCCTATCGGTCGTCGTCGTGGTAGTGAAGATGGTGCGAGTAGGGCCGATGTTCAACTTAGGCACCTGCAAGACCCTAGCAGTGCAGTCTCCATCCCCTTGGACGATGACGCCCGAATCATTTTCGAAATCGACATACTCCATCATCTCGTGAGCTTGCCCGAGATCACGCTTCGCATCTTGGAATCTTGGAGGCTCAACCTTGAATCCAGCGCAGTGCAGATGTGTAAAAGTGCCCGTCGTCGTGACGTACTCGAACCCCGTTGGACCCCGATACCCCGGATGTGGGTGGTCAAAGTTGGTGACCTTCATCTCGGTATCGAGATAGGCGCATCCGCCGCAGTCGAGCGCCTTGTGAACCACCTTGTTGTTCCCCTTCCTATACTTTGTGACGGTTATAATGTCTGGCGGAGGCATGGGTATCGACTCTTGCGTCCAGATCTTGGTGATGGTGCTTGTGCAGTAGGAAGTGGGAGGTTGCCTTGTTATTGTACCCCCCTGAGGGAGAGGATTTCCCGCGGCGATGTAGGCGAGTGCGGCTGCGAGAATGGCGGACTTGATTGATAGAGACATGATGAGTATATTTGACCCTCTCAATATCTGCTTGTATAGCCGGTACGGAATACAAAGGAGTTCGTATGTAGATAGATAGGCTGCCCGAAAGAACAAAAGAGAGAGAAAAAGCTGCGACTGGAATGCTTTTATATTTTTTCTTCTTAGACGGTATCTAGTGCGACCATAGGTTAAGCGTCAGGAAACGTGATAAAATTACGAAATCGAAGGATATCAACAAAGCAAGTTCCAAGGTTAGGCTTTGGATGGCTTAGTTTTTTTTTTTTTTTTTTTTTTTTTTTTTTTTTTTTTTTTTTTTTTTTGTCTTGACTTTTCTTTGTTGCTCCTCAATATACTTGGAGGGGGCGTTCTACAACTGATTTCGGAGCATGTCCGCGGCAGATCAGTTCTTGCCATATCCGAGACAAACTTAACAGTATTGCGAATAGCGTTCATTCTAGATCTTATTAAGCTCGCACTATGGGTGTAAGGGGAGACTTGGTGGTCGCCACAAGGAGGACGGGGTTTGCAGATCGTCGGCGTTGGCTCCGAATTCTGTTGAGCAAAGGGTCGTTTAGAGGCAACGTGTGGCTTTCTTATACTCGAGTTTAATAGTATAGGATCTACATGCAAGGTAAGGGGAACTAATATGCCACTGTCTGAAGAAAAGTATAGAAGCAGTGGCGACTGGAGTACTAAGTATAACAAGATTTATCCAAAGTAGGTAGTTGTAAAACAAAGATGCAAAGTAGCTAGGTATATTGCAAACTTCCTATAAACTCAGATAGTATCGGATAAGTGCACCTAGTACTCAATATACCACTTTCAATGCCCCTCGAAAAGGACTTTATACGGTACATGTACATTTACTCGCAATCCTTGACAGTTTATAAAGTAGTCTCATACGCCACGATACTTGGCCAAGCCTGAGTCATATAAAAGTTCTCGTACAGTACAATAGATATGCATTCCATTCCTGAAACACCACGCGGCCACTGCCCCCAAATCCCCCTTTCCAAATCCTCGGCGCAGAATCCTATACTTCGTCCCCTTTCTGTTTAAACGCGAGCAGTAGGAGTCGCCGAGCAAACCGTTCGGTGCGACGTGCTCGGTGTCGCCACATGTACACTCGCCGTGATAATCATGGCCGGGCAATGGACTATCGGCTCAACAGTGACTCGAACATCCGAGCAGCCGTGGCAATCTATCGAGCGGTCAACCGTGACTGTGGACGAATAGATGCTCATCGTGCCGTCCCATGAGCATTGCGGCCAGAATGGCGGAGTGGGGAGTCGAGACTGCGTCAATATCAGGGTAGTTGTGCAGTTGGCCGGATGGTTGGCCTGAGAAGCAGCGAGATTTGCGCCGAGAAGGGCGAGGAAGAGAAAGACTTTGGTAGATTGAATTGCCATTGTGCTGTTTGTAAAGGTAGCTGGGAATTGAAGAGTGTTTCAAAATGCGGGCAGTGAGGACTTGGGCGTTGTTGTTTTTGCCACTATCGGCAGTTGTCGAGTATGCTCAATGAGTGATGGAAAGACGTAATCTGGGCTTACTCGACCTCTTTTTATACGACTTTTCATTCTCTTCAAGTGTCGTGGGAAACGAAGAGGAGGCGAAGCTGAGCGATGGCGGTGACAAACGCAAGGGAGGATCAGCATCGCACAAGCCGGAAAGACGGAACAGACGAGAGACACTGACGTAGCAGATGCCTTGGACACATGCAGCGCATTGCAGCTTCCTTGCCTATGCATTATTACCATTATAGGAAGTATTAATATTGCTATTTCCTCATGTAAAGTTGAGATTCCAATATTATGTGGTAATATGAGTTGAGAGGTAATACGAGTTGGGAGGTCTGTAAAGCCAGAGACAAGTGTCTCAGACAAGTGTCTCAGAGACTATGGAATGATATCCATCCGCTAAACTCCAGACATAGGAATAGACACCACTAATAATAGCACCCCATATACAAGCTGGTAGCACAAGAATCCATCAAACTTCACAAGTTCCAGGCACCTCATCTACATCTGGCCAATATCAAAGTCCAGGTCGTCCATAAAGTCGGCGCTTTCAAAATCAGGATCCCACTGCGGAAACGAAATTCCTTGGTCGCTATCAAACACCCAATCCTGCATCCAATCCATCGGAATCCCTGAGATGGACGACATGCCGTCCAGGCTTGCCGTCTCATAGTCGTCCCACTCGGATGCAGGCAGTCCTTCTCGCTCGGCCACCTCCTTGAGGAGCTCAAAGCATTGCTGGCCCATGGTGGTCGCCGCCTCGAACATCAGGCGCGTCCTCTCTTTGGCGTCGACCCCAGCCTCTAGCGCCTTGATGTGGGCGAGGCACGCCGCCATGAAGACGACGCCCTTGATGTTTGTCGCACCGGCGCGTACCCGCTCGAGTTTCCACGTCCGCGTGGCGTCGAGCCGATCGCGCAGGTTGGTGCTGCCCACCGTGGGGAGATAGCCAAGGCTGGAAACCTGACCGGTTTTGGTATGGACGAGCTCTATCTGGAGGTTGATCATGGCTTGCGATGCGACGTTGTGAAAGATGCCCGTTCCGGTGGTGACCAGTCGCTTGAGATCGGCGTCCATTACTTCGCTGGCGGCTGTGTGGTTGTCTGTGGACCAGGCATCAGGGAAGCCCCAGATGTGCGTGAGCTTCAATGCGCTGTCCAGACACATTTGCCGAGAAAAGTAGAATCTGGCGTCGTTTAAATATTTGACAATGATGGGCTGGTGAAGTGCGTGAAAGCAGCGATACAGGAAAATCTCCGTTACAAGAACGTGAAACTGCGTGATTGGTGAATTTGGCACTGCTTTGAGAGCCATGAGAGACTCTGAGATGGCTCGGCAAGATTTTGTCAGATCTGAATTCAGCCGTAGCGTTTCTTCGTAGTGATCTCCTGGTCTTGTATTGTTGACATGGTTGATGAGATTCAAGCGCAGTGGTATTGTCGCCAGCAGAGCCCTCAAAACTGACGTCTGGGTGGGCACCTTTGGGCCTTTCTCAACCTGTCTGTCGCCATCCTTCTCGTCAGTGAGTTCGTCGTCGTTTAAGTTGGCCGGAGGCAGAGTGTCGTAATGCGCTGTGGAAAGCAGTGGCGAGCCTCCAGCGTCAAAAGAAAACTGTATATTCAGCTCCAAGACAGTCGCCCATAAACGACGTCGCATCTCAGCGCGATATATCGTCATGTCTCCGAGATATTGAGGTTCCCGATGAAGGCCCACAAACATGGCGTTTCTGACCAAATTCCCCGCCATCATCCATACCATGTCCACGCCGACGTTGCACGTGGATTTGGCAAGGAGCAAAAGGCACTGGATTTGAATGCCCTCGATGTTAATCCTTTTCTTCTCCGGCGGAGTCATGAGCCACATCTGGGCTTCGAATATCCACTGAGTCGCCATTGGCCGCAGGGAGAAGACGTTGTCGTATACAGCTGCTCCAAGCGCCATGACGAGTTGGAGGAGAATAACAAAATAATTATTAGACGCAAGGCTGCCTTCCCAGAACCTCGCATAGTCAGCCCTGAACGTGGGAATATGAACGATACGAAAGACGCCTTCAAAAGTGCGGAGATAGTTTTCGACAAGCTCATCCGCGAGCTCCCGGGCAGGAATTTGGAGCCCTAGATTGGTAGAGGAGAGCGGTTTGGAGCGATTCTTCTTGATCTTGCGCCCAAGGACTTTGCATTTCCCAAGTGACATGTATAGTTCTCCCTGGTTGATCTTGTCTTGTCCAATAAGATCTTGTTCCATAGTAAGCTATGAGAGTTAGCACAAATTGCAAAAGTCAACACAGTGCTCTGCTGCCGAATTACTCACCATGCTCAATCCATATATCCAATGGCTTTGGGCAAAATATCGAGACTTGGCCACGAATCCGTCTGTTTGTTCCTGCGGCTCCAGCTCAGATGAGCGCTTCTTGGGCCCATCTGAAGCGTCGTTGATATGCAGAGCCTTGGCAAGCTTCTCCTCCAACTGCTGAACCCGGTTGACTAACCAGTCGACATTGGGGGATGATGAAGTAGAAGAGGACCCAGCCTTGGAGCTGAGGATGACGGACGATGATGAAGCGCCAGCAGAGTCTATGCTGAATGGACTGATTTCTGAAGTCTCTTGGTTTGGAGCATCTGGCTTGGGTTCAGCCGCCTTGAGGTTTCTCAAAGAAACCTTGCCATTGCCATCAGCAGCCGCATCCTTGCTGGTGCTCATCATGGCGTCCATCTTCTTGGCCCGCCAGGCCGGGACATGATACGGCGCATAGGTGCAGCTGGGGATGTTGGACTTGACGCAGTTGGCGCACGGCTGCGTGCGATCGCAGCGAATCTTGCGTTTCCTACACTGCTCGCACGAGAGCGGCGGCCGGCGTCGCTTCTTCTCGGTGACGGGAGCCTTTGGAGCTTCGGGTTGCTGCGGTTGTTTAGATCCCGAGTCCATCATGGAGTTTCGATCCAGCTCGTTCAAGACGATATAGTTGCGCCAGACTTTGGCGGGGGTTTACAGCGCAGCACTTGCGAAACAAAGACGCACACAACGAATAATATCTTCAGTTAACCTATTTTATCGACATTGCAAAATATTTAAAAAAAAGTGTAAAATTCAATTGGCTTGAAGGAACAAACGACGCGAAGCCTCTCAAAGCTATCCTATTCAACTGCCGCTAGTTTGCATGTACAAATCGCGTTTGAAGCTCGGAAGAACGGCGCATTTCGAGACTGCTGTTCGGTGTTTTGGCGATCGCTCATTGGCCAGCGCGCGGCAAATCACCGAAGGAATAGTAGCCCTTTGGAGCCACATGACAGTGACAGAACCTTAAGGTTTTAGTGTTCAAATTTCAAGGTTAAAACTTTGTATCTATTTCCCGTCTATCTTGGAAGAAATAAAAACTGTAGCGAGGCAAAACGAAGCTATACGGCATATCCCTCCTTGTGCATGCTACAACTACTAATATTTCCTAATTCCAAACTCGACGAGCTACTTTTCGTTTACGTCTGTGTGTGCGTAAGATGGACCGTTCTCGGATCAGTGCCCTTTCGATCACGAGAGCAAAGAAATCATCGGCCTTCAGCACACGAAGCACCGAGAGCGAGGCATCCTCACACAAGGATCTCGCAGTGATGAATACCCGGACCCCAAGATTAGCTTCCTCAGACCCTACGTTTCAAATCATCCCTCGTTTCTTTGTAAGAGGTAATCCGTCCACTAGACCTTACATCAGCAAGTAGTGCCCTCTAAAAATAGGCCGCGATGCAAATTGATCTGCTCGCTCTAAAGCCTCTCACCACCCCCTGTCAAGAACATCCCATGTCAATAATATAGTATACAGAGGTACTGTATATGTGCAAGCGCAGCGCCAAGTCGTCCTACTCCTGAGCGATGAACGACAGACCGCGACGCCGACGCCGACGACGACGACGACGACGACGATTCCTTCGCCTCCCACTTGTCTGAGAGCGAGGCCGCTTACAAACGACGAACCCAAGACAAATAAATGCCATCCATGCAGTCTAACCCGCTAGAAGGATTGCTAGTTTCATCAAAGCCACGCAATAATTGCCATGCTCCTGTCTCGCCTGTAATCCTTCAATAGCACGTATTTGAGACGCCTTATGCCGTATATACCTTATGTCTAGAATTATACGCACGAAACACACCATCACCACAAGCACCCTACTGCCTAGGTACCTACCTACCAAAGGGACAATTCAAATTGCTGGCTGCAACACGGCCACTAGTTCCCTCTGCTAAACAGCCACTAACACCATCGCTAACACCCAGACATTGGGATTACTGGCTGGGGTGGCTTTAATTGCCAACAACCATCACCGCTAAAATATACTAGCACCGCGTAAAACTGCCTCTCTTCATGCTTAGCTCCAGGGGATCAAACCACTCTCAGAGCCCTGGGATTAAAAGTGAACCAGGACGAAGCTAGGAAAAATAAGAGGACATGGGCCCTTTTCCTCGAGAATCCTTAGCAGTGCCACTTTCCAAATTCCGGGAAGCCAGAGGGAATACTACCCCTTGCCCATGCCTCGCTTTCTTTTCCATACTGGTGATGGTTTACTCGGACTCCCCCCTCGATATTACACATCATATTGCTCTTACTCCATAGTTATCTATACTATTCATGGGGAAAGTAAATGCCTTCCTACTAGCAGAAGTGTGTCTCCTCAGCGGCACGGAGCGCCATTTCCCTCCATGCTAGTCCCAAATAACCATAAGATCATCTCCATTATTAGCTGCAGCCGTCCTTCTTTTTCCCCCTCCAGGGGTCTTATATACTCTTCGCTTCGCTTTTCTGGCAGCCATCAAGGTCTTTCTTCTAAGCTTGTTTGTCAGATTCAGAAACCGCCGAGCCGGCTACTTTTTGCCGGCCGGCAGAGCTAGCCATCCATCAAGCATCGATATTAGAGTTCGCAAGCATTGTACATGGCACTTCGGAACTATTTCTAGGTAGAGAGAGGCCGCAGTCAGCCGTCTGGCTTATGGGGTAGAATTCCTACCTACATGTAGTATAGTAGCTTTTTAGCTATTACTAACTTGCGAAGCGAGCTCTCACTCTCTTAAACGATGCTGATATTGCTCCACGCTGGGTGGGAACATTAATATCAACTAGTTGCACTACAGCTAGTACAAGTGGTTCTGCCATTATCATTTTTACGAAGCACGACGTCCTTGTCTTTTTGAAGTAATGATTGTAGTATTTCGTAAGCCGTATTCGAATAGTAGGTAGCACCACAAAAATACAAATTCGCATGGCAACATTAGTAAGTGAAGTGGAAACATGTACATCAAATGCACATCATTCGCCGGGTTGTTATCTTGATCGCAAAGAGAAGCAAACCAAGAACCCGAAAAAGGCTCCGCCCCGAGAAAATCAAGCTTGGCAGCAAAGCCTGAGCATATCGTATCTTAGTAGCTAGGTGAGATAGTTGTATTCGGCGGTATTCGGACAACCCTGGAGGATTAAGTTGCGTAGCAATACTTTGTAACATTGTGGCTTCACTTCATTCTGTCTCCCTCTCTCTCTCTCTCGCTTTCTTACAAGGGAATCTTTTGTCCGAGTTAGTTCTATGATTGGTAATACTATTAACCAGATCGAGGTTCATAAAGCGCCCTAGCAGTCTCAGAAGCAAAGTTGGCTGACTACTAGCCCCCTTCTTCATTATGCCATGACCGACGGCGAGCCCGTTGGGTCGTGGCCTTGACCTTGGCCTGTGGCGGTGGCGTTGGCGTCGGTCTATACATGTACACCATGTACCAAAACGACGAGAATGAAGGCGAGGGACGGTTTAACCTAAATCAAGGCCTCGCGATACCATCGTAATAGGTAGCCTACTAATACTAGTAGCAGGTAGTACGGAGTTCTCTCGCAACGTGCTAAAAGGAACGCTGCTTACCCGGCTGTTCCGCACCGTTTTGGCGCTTAACAAATTGACTAGGATCACTGGCAAGGGCAGGCTTGGACCCTTGTTTCTATAACGGCTCGCTTATGGCATATCAGGAAAGAGACTGGAATATCAAAAGAATGTACTGCAATAGTACTAGCAGTGATGCTACGGTGTACTGTAGGTGTGCAGCATAGGTACAATATTGCAGGGTGTAGTTGTACGTCGTATGAGGTGCATCCTGCTCGTAGAAGCATCTCAAGCTCCTTGCTTTGCCCTGGTCTGCGCTGTCAGACCTTGACATCCACTCGGTATTCGTAGTACAGTAGTAGTAACATGTAGCAATACAACCATTCAATACGGCACTTGGCTTGTCCTAGTCTTAGTCCTAGTCTTGAATCTCACTCGTAGCTTTAGGCAACCGAATCGTCTGTTTCAACACAGTTCCTAAATACGGAGGGGCATGTTCGACAGCGAGATCGGTGATAAACGGCTCATCTCTTGTTACGGCTGCTTTTATCTCCGTTTGTCTTCTACTGTTTCTCGCCTGAACAGGATCCCGCCTCCAGAAAATGAATAGAACCAAGTGTTGATACAGACGTAAGTAAGTCCGCAGTCTCCATATGATTCTCACAGATGCGGAAAGAGATGCGCCGAATGTGCCACACAACTGCTGAGATATAGGGCAAGCAAAAGAAGGGAAGAACAAAGTAGGAAAATCTTCACTAGAATTTTCCTAGGCGGCCAACCGGGCACAGCATTCAACTGAATATGCTCATACATTCGGTGACCCCATGACCTGCAAAAATGTCAGTGCGTTACCACATACATATGAATGTATGTATGATATGATATGATATGATACCAAGAGCTGTATGAGCACGTAGCCATTACGATTATGGAGACTTCTCTGCTCGCCAAACTTGCGTGGAAAACAAGAATGGAGACGAGTTCCGTGGCAGTTTCTGATTAGAGAGAGAGGGGCTCTGCTTCTTCGCATTAGTGCGTCCAGGATCACATCGGAAGCCAGAGTCTTGTTATAGCATAGCTTCTGTTTCTAGAATGGCGTTCACTCTAAACTGGTGAATAATCAGCCCTGCATACCACTCAGAGAAGATACGCACATGCTTATACTTGCAGCTCATACCTGTGAATTTTCCAGTCCTTTTCATCAACCCACTTCTGAAAGCATATCAAGTAGCCAAAACGTAGAACCATTTCCTGGATATTCATCTGCTCTGTTGGTTTTCCAGGTGGTATCTGGTTTAAATCTCCTCCATATCTTCTAAATCGTCGAGAGCAGCATAATCTCCAATCTCCACCCTTTCCGGCCTTACAAAAACACCATGCTTTAGCTCTGACGGCTGTCCCCAATAACGTTTGCCTGAGATGCTACCGTCGTTCTTCCCCACAGGCTCATCTAGATGAACCCCCACCCACGGTCCAGCACCACCAGGAATCTCTTCAACATCGCCCACATACTTGACTTCACCTCGACGAGTGTCGTCTCCGCCAACGCGGCATCTCTTACCGACCTCGATGCCACGCTGGGCAATCTCTTCCTTGAGGGCGACCACCTTGGCCTCCTCACGGCTTGGCGCTGTAGGGTCAAATCGGCCAAGTTTCTCCGTCTTCTTCCATGCTAGCACAGAGTCTGTCTTCTTCTCGTACTCATCATCGGGCATTACATATTTTTCAACACCTGAAGTATCGGTGAAGTTGGGCCTGGCTGTAGGTGGGCGGGTATCAACAACCTACGAAATCATGGCGTGTTAGCTTCGTCTCCATGTAGCCCCCCCTCCCTCCTCTGCCGTCTGCGTCCATCCCTAGCAAATGCATAGAGACGCTCCATTACGGACGGCAGGGGCGCACGCGCCCAGAAGAAACGTTTGGCTGCCCAAAGCCCTTCACAAGAGAGGCCCGCTTTGGGATTTCACCAGCTCTTTTGTTTTTTGGGCATTGAGTCAATTGCAAAGCAATTCTCCACCACACATAGGCTAGTATGCACACAGAGGCAAGGAAAGAAGAAGGTGAAGAGGATGAGAGAGGCAAGCAAGCTGAGGCATCTGCGTTGCGCAGCAGGGCATGGGATCAAACTCCGCATTCCTTAGCCAGCATGCTCAGCGGCTAATGAAATCGACAACGGTTGACTTACATGCAGCTCTGCATACGGGGCCAGGGGAAAGCTGGACAGTCGGACGGCGTCTTCATCTGCTGCCTCGACTGGGATCTTTTCCGAGCCGGCTGATGTTTTGAGACTGAGTATCTGGCATGAAGGGGGGATGCCAGTGACAGGCTCGAGCTTTGTCTTGAGCTGGAAGATTGACCATGAAGGCGTGATGCGACGCTCGGAGGCGGCGTACTCCGAAATGACCAGAAGAGGGACGTCCGCCATGGCGTTTTGGATTGTGTAGCTCGGCAGTAGGACCTTTTTGAGATTTCTGACGTTTCTCGGTAATGGGCCAATTGTGGTGGTTGTTTGGTATCAACCTCTCGCACTCCCCTTTTTTTGAGTCCTCACTGCTACTTCGGACAAACTAGCGGGGTTTGGCCCCTAGAATTCGCAAACGCTGATGGAGCACGGAGGAACTTGATCGAAGGACGTGGCTAGTGGCTGAGAACGGCCGTTGAGAGCAAGAGATATGCTGATGCAACGGCGGCAAGGGAGCAGGGCAAGGAACGAGGGCGTGGAGCGAAGAGTAGAGAATAGATGAGAAGAGAAAAATATTCTGCAAGCAGTTATATGTCGTTTTTTTAAGGTACCTATCAATTTCTCGTCAGGCCAATTATTGTCGGTGCCTATATCCTTTACAAAGCAAGAGCCAGGCGCAAATGATAGAAGGCAGCAACGGTTTGGCGCCACAAGAGAAATAGGCTGTGTGTGGTACCTAACAGCTTGGCATAGGGGTCCAGCTACAACTCCGTCCACTGTAGTTGGGCGCTGTGAGAAGTATTGGCCGACCAGCAGGCGTCAGCCGCTACTTGTTTGCCCAGCCTAATACGCGGAACCAAGCCACAGCGCACACCAGCGCCACCTTGGGTCTAAAGTGATTAGTAGTAGGTACCTATACAAGTGCCCTGGCACCGGCCGCTTCCCAAGAGCCCATTAGAGACAATGGCTACCTAGGTATCTATACCTACCTGACTGGATTTTGCTCCTCATGCTTCCAATTGCGTGATAAGGCAGCTTCGTAAATGGGATATTCCCCATACAGGGTTGGAAATCTTCATGGTTGCTTTGGGTATCTATCAAAGGCGTCTGAAGAGATGCATAGAACAGGCCTTGTAGGGCCCTGCAGAATCCTTGCCTACATGGCCGTTGGCAAGCAAACGGACGGGACTCCCCCAAGACCCTTGCCACGGCAGTATCACCCGCCTTGAGGGTATCCGCCGACGGCTATATATATACGACCACAGGCATGTCATAAATGACCAGATTACCTGGGTGACCTGTCCTGTGTTTGCATCGGAGCTTTGCCGCAGAGCAACCTTGTTTAGGTGTGTAGTCGTAGCGGGCGTGGAGAGGTAAGGGTTAAGTGCCCAAATGACAGGCCCAATCGAAGTGCAGCCATGGCTATTACTACTATGTACCAAGCAGCAATAGCAGTATTAGTACATAGCGGTATTGGCGGTGGATTGGTAATACACTAGACCAGGCTTTTACTGATATCGAAATCTATATGTTAAAGCACATGTTGAGTAGGCGAGGTTAGCGAGATGTCTTGCAGACCTAAAGGCCTTTATCAAAACAAGTCAAGGTTTTGGGCTAATATCCGTTTCAGGATAATGCTAAGGTAACTACTTAATTATAAGATCGAGGTACTATTAGTATGAGTTCGCATAGGTAGGTACCTAGAGAGCTGTGGTATGTAACGATGAGCATCAATTGGTCAGTCGCTACTCCACAACCTGCATTTCATTGGCATGCTAGATCTTTCACGTAACACAGCATACTGTAGGTACGGTAGCCTGTTAATCCGGACCCAGATAACGTTTTTTCAACAGGCTTCATCCACGCAATCAGGATACTACCTACCAATTGATACTCTGTAACCTATAGTACACTTCTTGATATAGAAAGGGCGGTATGCGCGCTGTGAGCAGTGGCTGATCCCGCTCTTGACATCCTCTCATCATGAAGCAAAGAGGAGAAGTCTTAGAATGAAGTTATGCCGTGTATAAAATTTCATGGCAAATACCTATGCATGACACAATTGTGTAAACCTGAGAAGAGCCTAACGTGTGTTAATGACGGGGCTCTCTCTCCTCTTTTACAGCATATGCTTCATTGATTGACGGACAACATTCCCCGTTTTGAATGCTGCTTGAATGAGATCGGTTAGGATGAAGCACCACTCCCAATGACCCCGGCCAGGCATGAAGACGGAGGCAATGCTACCTTAGCCACGCCTCATTCAACTTCTTCCCAATCTTCGGTGATGCCCCCGTCCATTGGGGGGATCGTGGCGCCTGGCACCTGACCCAACACTCACCGCCGCCACGTCACGACCTTCCATTGCCTGGATGAAGTGCATCCTGCAAGTTCTACATCAGGAGGGGGGAGAAAGAGGAGGAGAAAAGATGCCCAGCGGCAGTAGTAGCAGCGTGCTAATCTAGTAACTGTAGTAGTGATTCTACAAAGTTCCGCTTCTCTAGCAAAGATGAACGTGGAGTCGATATGGAATGCCCTTTTTCCTCAGGTTGCGCTGCTACTACTCCGTATGTGTACCAGCACAAGCAAGAGGATCCTCTGCTTATGGAGGCCAACATTTGGATTGGTTGGGTGGGCTTGTTAGTAAGTATGTAGTGTTAGGGATGGTCCTCCGGCACACAACGCTGCACCGGCTGGCTGCCCACGCGACTGGTAACGGGCAAAAAAATTGCTGCATGTCCCGCGATGACAGACAGATGTGAGATGTGATGTCGGGGAACGGATGCTGGAACGACGTCGTCTGACAGGGATGTCTCTGCAGATGGTGTGTCGAGCCAACAAAGTCTCCTGTGGGTTCATCCACTCATAACACTTGAACCTGATAATAGTAGTAGCATCTTATATCATTAAGACGGAGTCAATGATAATGACAATCCGTGTTTGGTCAACGCAATTGACTGATAGCAGCCATCTTGTCTTATGCGGAATGTATAATATCGGTATATTTCGTCTCTATCGCCGGTTATTTGGAGTTTGCTACACAAGGTCAGCACAGACTTATGCCACTACTCAGTGCCCTTGCCTTATACTAGCAATGCGGATATACATACATACAACTAGCTGCTCCATACTTCGTACTACTACTAGAATTGGTAGTAGTACCGCGCAGCTATTTTGCTCCTCGTACCGCCGCGTGCAATAGTTGACGATGGCTTTTGCGGGATGGCACCGCCGCTGGGGGAGGGGCGGGAGTTGTGCTCCGTACGGAGTACTACCTACCTACCACTACCAATGCATATCCCATGCCAGCCCTCATATAGCATCGTATGAATCACGGAATAATTACAACTACAGTACTGACGAGGGCTGGCTTGTGAGCAGTAGACAAGGGCCACCGCGGGCTGAGGAAATGGCTCTGCCGGTCAATATTGCAATATTGCCTGTGCTGTTACCAGGTACCTAATGCTACAACTACTACTAGTATATTAAGCTATTAGAATTTCTGCCAGGTGTTCCTCGCCTGTCAACCCTACTAGTACGGTATGACTGCTAGGTTAGTAGGTTAGCGAAGGAGTGCTGGGGATTTACGGCTCTCGCTGCGGCTCGGGCATCAACACTGACTTGGTACTCGGAACTTGGATATGTATGATATACATAGTACGCAGCTATTAGCGGCCATGCACGACAACAACAGTTCCAAACTTCAAGTCAGGAGTATGGCACAGAATACGGTACACTCGTATGGCAAGTACAGATACAGAGTAGATATGCTGGCAGATTGGGTTGCTGTTCAAAGGTAGCACTGGCCGTGGGGGAGAGAACCGTCTGTTTCTGCATAGGACTGCTTGTGGGTGCAGAAGTGGGCGTCAGCAGGACCGCCATGACGCTACTGATAAAGAGTGGCTTGCTTTGTTCACCGCAGATCGTCGACTCACTAAGAGCGGTATCCAGCAGGTCCAGCGACGAGATATTTGGTTTGGCGTGCGAGCACGCCTCTTGCTGGCGGTTGTGGCTCTCAAGCTCTCTAGCCCAGTAACGGTTCGTAAATATGGTAAATATGGCGAGCTAACGGTGGTGTGGTGGACCTGCAATGGAAGCGACAGGGGGGTATGGGAAGCAAGCGGTGCGCCATGATTCAATCTCTAGAGCGGCTCGGATGACAGTGCAGCTGAGGCGCAGACCGCCGGCAGAACAGACAGCAAGCAGAAGCAAGACCACGAGGGGCGTACGAACAGGATCTCTGAGACTCATGCGACGCTGACTGGTCGATCATGGTTCGCAGTCAGTTCGACGAACGATGTCCCCTTGTCCTAGCACCGGCTCCTGAGAGCCAGCTCACACACGCACACTTTTGTGGGTGAGGTGCAGTGGCTGGCATCCACGCCCATACCTCCTTGTGGCCTCCCACGCCTCTTTGCTCAATCGTAGTTCTACTCACCGATACTGTACATGCTGTCTGCTTGTTTGTATACGAAATGGCTGCTAAAGCTTCGCGCACAGGTATCGTGTATCGAGATCCTGTGCGCTTTGCGCATTTCCGCGAAAGCAGAAATCCGAGTGCATGTAGCTTGGAGTTGACCGCCAGTTCGTTCATCGGCAGTCCCGGGCAAGCTCCCTGGCGTTGCTGAAAGAGAGCTTGCCTGATCCAGCTCCTTTCATCCACGGTGACTTGCTTGGTGAAGAATATTGCAGGCATAGCTATGGGGCTTCTGAGGTGGTTCTACAGAGCGAGTTGAAAGCGTGAGATGGAGTTGTATAGAACAAGTGAAGGGAGCGAGGGAGAAAGAGATGTGGTGCATTTTTAATGGGCCGCAAGTGAGGTGCCATTATGGGCTGAGGCAGGAATGACCAGCAGGTATTCCATAAGTATTACTCTGTACTTGTTGCATGTGGCGGATGCTCTCGTGCACTCGAGGTCTCATGGAATAAACAGCAGAGTCTTCTATTATCTACTTCGGATTAACGAAATGGATGTTTGGAAAGTGTTCCGTCCACTTCATACAAGTATAGCTCGCAGCCCATATGTCATGTCACTCTGAGCAAATAAGTCGTACTAGGTATTAGAGAATAGTGTAAGCAGCCATCTAATGGGGATTGACAATACAATATCTCACAGTTGCAAACAAACCTGGGGTACGGCAAACGTGGATGTTGCTTCGTTACCACAGTACAAGTACCTTACACTACAACTTTTCAAAGCGCTTGAGAACCTGTCAAAGGCTGAAACCACGATCTCAATGCTTAGGTAGTATTCGCTGTACTTGCAAATACAGATACAGGCATAAAAAAAAGTGGCGGTGGCTGTTGTCATATCTTTCTCAAGTCCAGACTTTGGTTATCTCGCTTCTGTTTCCTGCTTGTGGCTGGCTTCGTTAGGGATCAGGTACGCTGGCAGATGGCTTTTGCTTGTCCAATACAAGCCTGCCTTCTCTTCTCCCTGCATTGGCTTCTGCCTAATAATACCATACCTACCATATCCTACAATCATGGCACCCTGTTCCTGGATTAGGCACTATAGGCGCAGAGTTGCGAAAGTGCCGGATTATGGACAGGGCCAGGGGTTGCTGCGCATTCATGCCAGCATAGGAAGACGGCGCTTCCCCGTATCTGGCTCATAGCCTCAAGCAGTAAGTAGTACCTACTACTACTACTGTAGGTAGCACGGAGTACGCCCGTGAAACAGAGCCGGCAGCCTGGTTACGACGTCAGACTGATCATCTAGTTTTAAGCTCGGCTCCCGCAATGTAACATCGCCCGCGGACTTTTTCTATTACTATTGGACTGGGCTATGCCTGTTCAACGCATGTATGTAGCTATTCAGGTTAGAGATATGACAGATCTAGCAGTGTCTCTAATAGCGTCTGGCCATGAACAAGGGAGTAGTACAAGTGTTTTAGGTATCTTATACCCATTACTCGGCTGGATTGAGCAATATGTCAAGGAGGGTGCTGATAACGGTGGCAAGCATTGATTGAACTAGCAATAGTAGCAAGAACCGTTTATGAAATAACACTAGTATCTGGGGTAAGGATGAAATTACTAGGATCATTTTATACTTTGTACGTGCTGTCCGGAGTTCCGCCTTGTCTAAACCAACGACGGCTCGGGACGCCAAGACTTTGGACGGAACGTACATCCGAGAAGCGATATATTATAGATGGAGACTATGGCAATTCTAGTGAGTGTTTCATCTTATATATGAACTTGCATGTGGCCGCATGTAGAGGCAATGGACGTGGCATTCAAAAGAGGCATGCTCTGTAAGAGGAAGAAGTATAATAGGTACACGTACCTATATGAGGTGCAGCTCGTTTTCCCCTACAACTCCCGAGTGAGCACGCTCTATCTCCGATAATACTACCTTCACCGCGGTTTTGGGCTTGGCGAACCAAGCTGAAACTAGTCTGCTTACAACCATTCCAAGTTTCACGTTAGACCCTGTAGTGGCGTCACAATACACATATTGTCCTATTTTACATGGAAGCCTGGAGGAAATTAGAAAGAAAAAAAAAAAAAACAAGAATACTTGTGAAACTGAGAGAGCCGAAAAGAGAAAAGCGAGGTAATAGTTGCCGATGACGCTTTAATTAAAGCACTGCAGGGTCTGCCCTGACAACAGAAGGCCTGGTATGGCCGCTCTACCAAATTTGAGCGCAGGTTTAGCAGTACTCCAACTTGCCTATCTACGCAGGGGACTTGACAGCTTGTAGAGGCGAGCAGACGCTACTGGTACAGCTCCCCAGTAGTGTTGCTATTTACAGGCTAATGACAGGATGATTGACGGTCATTCCCGTAAGATGATCGAAGCATCCACTATGGCCATATAAGCGCGGTGCTAAACTACATACGGGCCCAAAGAGCCCTGCTTCGCTTGTTGCTGTATTGCCACTCCATTATTCCAAAGCCTCCAATGTAGCTAGGCATTACCACGGCGTTTGCCAGCAACTTCCTGTTTCCATCTTCTGCTACAGTATAGTGCTGAGGAGAGGAGAGGTTCAATGGAGAGCTGTACTATTGTACATAGATGCATTCAAAGCACTTGCTGCGGCATGAGATGACTACGCTACCACCGGGATCACCCAGACAAGTCATGCTGTGATATTTGGGGGCGGAGAGCTGTCGATACGAGTTCAGCCCAGCGAACCCGATGGGCACAGTCCTAGCACAAGTAGGACGCAGGATGCCAAACTACCTCATCTTACAGCAGCCGGTTGCGAGTTGCGAGCCACTAGTAATCCATAATACTACTTGTCCAGGCATGTATTTCGTACCCAGCAGCTCATAACAGGCCTGGCTGCCTGGTAATTGACTCAAGCATCTAGCAATTCGCACCTTTGGATGCATGAATGCGTGGCCAGGTCAGGTGCTACACTGCATATATCAAGTCCCTGGACAAGTCGCGGTGGTGGCTTCAGATATACTAGCAATGTAGGGGGCAGGAACAAGAACACCAAGTCAAGCCACAGCTTATTGGCAGGCTCGTTTGATGGCCAGAAGCAAAGCGTACTCCGTACATGCATACATGTATACGGGCAGTAGTGAGGCCACAGCGAATGGGGCGACCAGTTGCGAGGAGCTGGACTGAGAGGGGGGCGTGTATGAAACGGTAGGCCAGCTGTGTCGTTGGCCTCTTTGTCTAATCCCTGTGCTGGCCATACACAGTACTAGGTAGTGCCACAGCAGCTGCTAGAACGCATCGAGAGACGGGTTCCCGACTTAGCTTCACAGCAGCATGGTTAGTGATGCGTTAGTGATGCTGCCAGGATGGAGCTGCTAATCTATCTTTATACCCAAATGCACGGCTGTCGTGGTAAGGCGTGTACAGTACCTACTAGGTAGGTGCTGTATGTACATGTTATACAGGAGCACATTCTACTTGGCCGGTACTCGGGATGCGGACTGCGCGACGGTGGGCGCGGTTGTACCTTGATCTGTACCCAAATTCAGCGGTACCTCCTCCCCCATGCCCATGCCCCTCCCATGCCCATGCACGCACATCAGACACCAAAAAAAGAAAAGAAAATGAAGCCATCCAGCTTGTCCACCATTCCTTGCACCGAATACGTGGTGCCGTGGCGAGAGCCGAGAGAGGATGGCAGTGCGAACCTTGGGCTCGCCGGGGCTTAGAGCGACAAGGTCAGACTCCTGATAGCGAGATTGAGCACCAAGACAAGGGCTGTCTGCCTCGCACGAACACAGTCTGCCCAGACGCGTACGGTACGGCGAGGCGGTGATGCATTCCGTGCCTTATACTAGGGACAACCATCAAGTTCAGCGCAAACGAAGGGCGTGGAATCTCATCAGCAGTGAATGACGCACCTCCGGCACTTGGAACCCGCCATTGCACCACTCTCCGTTGCCTGCTCCAGCAGTCAGCCGCTAGACGAACAGCAGACGACGTGGGCGATCTGGCAAAGCCCGGCTGAAAACATGCAGCGAGAAGGCCACGACGCTGCCAGATTCCAATGCTCCAGCCTCCACTCTGGGAACCCAAAGAGGATCCGGGGCCTTTGATTAGCTTCCATCTGCAGGGCCCTGTGCATATTCGTGGCCGGTGATGCAATGAGCCTTGCGACCTCTGACGAGCACACAAGCCACCGCCATGGTGCATCTTCCTCACCGACTTGAATAACGTCGACTTGACGATGGGATGGGCTGGAGGGCAGCCTGTGACTCGCAAGCTTCTATTTCCTTTTTTTTCTTTGCTTTTTTTCCCTGAAACTATTTGCTGTGGCCTCTGCTGATCTGATTTCCAGCCGCACCCCCCTCCCTGCTCCCTTTTTTGTTCTTGCTTCTTCCACTGATTTCAAGCTTCATTGGTGGTGATGCAGTTTCCCCGACCTACATAGCTTGTCGGCATAGACTTCAGCCCGGCCGTCTCCTCGCCGTCCTCTCCCTCACACCCTTTTCTTTTCTTACTCAATCTTGCGCCTTACCAGTGCCGGCAAGCTTTTTCCCTCTTTTTGCGGCGGCTTTAATCAATTGGTTCATTATTTACCGGGAACTAGCCCTACACTGCTCGGGACCGTCCTTGAATTGAGCCCCAGGCGCTATCGTGCTGCTTGCCCGCTCCTCCATGCATGCAAACCTGTCCTTTCTTCTCTTCTTCTGAAAACACACTCCCCCACCGTTCTCTGCCTCCCCCAGTCCAGCTGGCGTCGGATAGGCCAATCAGCCCTGAGGGCCGGTTCTGGTTAGTTTTCCAGGTCGACTCCCCCCCTGGACTCAACGGCCAGATGCACCATCAAAGTGGCTTCCCGGACTGGCGTCCGCCCTGTCCCCAGCGCTGGGCTCTCTCCACCCCTGCCTGGTCCATCTGACGTTTCCTCTCTCGTGGGACTGGCCAGATGGAACTGAGACTCTCCCAAGGCCTTTTTACAAGCACTGCAACCCGATCTAGTGACAGGGTCCTGGTCTGGTCTTGACGTAGTGGCCCGTTGCCGCCGGCCCCATGCTCTGCTTCATCGGCTCCTCTCATCTCCCCCCCAATTGGCCCCATGAACCCCCCCGGGCCACGCCAATCAGTTGGCATTTTTCGCCTTCATAAACACGTTCCCGGAACTGCAAGCCCATTGTATTCACTCCCCGAGACACAAGCACATTCAAGCACTGTTCTTCTCTCTTCTGCCGTCTTCTTCCCTCCTCTTCACGGTACTTGGAAGCCCAGCTACACCCAAACGCCTCTTATCCTCCTCAACTCTCAGCTTCTGCGGCTGTATTCAGCTCTGGCGGTATTAGGCAACGATAGGACAACACACATCTTGCTCCCTGCTTCTCTCCATATTTGACGCCGTCGTTCTGACTTCATACGCATCACATACATACGAGGGGCTGGTCTGTTCCGCCTAGGCCCCTTTGCTGCCCTGCAACAGTTCTCGTAACGACCGCCACACCAAGAAAAAAAAAAAAAAAAAAAAAAAAAAAAACCAGGAACATCGACCGTCTCTAGGACACTGTGTCTCGGCCACAATTTGCTGACACTGCTTTGCCACCTCACTGGGCCATTACGCCGGCCCTCATCATCGCCTCATTTGCATAGCCCGCGCCGGGGCTTAAGCAGGCAGTCGCTGAGCTGGCTCAACTCCAGAGCCAGTCGCTGCTCTGCCTCCCGCAGGCAGGGCCACCGACGTCGTTCAACGTGGTCGCACACGGCAGTTTCGGCCTGATCCGCGGTTCTGGCGCTTCTGCTGACCGACCCCGTCTAGGCGGCAGAGGCTTGACAACCAGTTCCGTGGATATCGCCTCTCTGCTTCGAATTCCAGCCTCAAACGAGCCCTCCGTGTCCCACACAAGACAGCTTCGACCTGCCTCCGTGCCATCAACTCCTACGACTACTCCTCATGATCTCCTCCCTTCACGTGTAGGGCCTTTGCCTGTAGCTCCGACGCTCGTCCCGAGCAATCGGCGCAGTATGACACCTCACGTTCCAGACCAGCCAGTCAAGAAACAGAGCAAGTGGTCTCCCGAAGAGGACGCCGTCATCATCGAACTTCGCGGGAGAGGCATGAAGTGGGAAGATGTCTCCAAGAGACTTCCTGGACGCAGTGCCATCAGCTGTCGGCTTCACTACCAGAACTATCTCGAGAGACGCAGTGAATGGGATGAGGAACGCAAGAATAAGCTTGCTAGACTCTATGAGAGGTATGTATGAGCTATAGTAGCGCAAAAGAACCCCCCTCCTTTTTCATCACATATGCCTTGACTTTTCATCCGTATTTTACTACCATTACTTCTCCTCTCCCAATATGGAGCTTCAATGTCTTATGAACAAAGCTAATATTTATCTGCTTTAGATTTAAATCTGATATGTGGGCCAAAGTGGCTGAAGAACTGGCTGTCCCTTGGCGAGCAGCTGAAGCGATGCACTGGCAGCTTGGAGAGGCGGATATGGCTCGACGAGCTGGGGTGGTTCCTTTCTCCCTCGCTGCCGTCAACAATGAGGCAGCGAGCAACAGGGCCATGGCCAGTCGAAACCAGACGCCGATTCAACCACACGATAGTAGCAATCTTCGTGAAATAAAACCACCCTCTCCTCACTCGAGTTACAGCCGTGGCCAGCTCATGCCGCCCATGACACCTGCACGAACAACTCGACGTATCAACTCGCAACCACCTCCCCCACCGCATGCTCGACCAATGTTACCTCCCCAACACCTGCATCAAACACCCCATTCCTCCCCCCACGCAGTAGTGCCAGGACCATCGGCTCCGCTACAGCAGCAGCAGCCGCCGCCGCCGCCGCCACCACCGGCAACTGCCGCTGCTTTGCCACACCCTCATCCTGATTACCGCTGCAGCCCGGGTCCTGGTCTTGCCCCGATTCAACCTCACCCTCCACCTCACAACACCGGCCCTCTACCAAGTCTTGCACAACTGACAACGGGGATGAGTCCGTATGGCCCACCGAGCGGACCGCCAACACCAACGTCTCTGCCTGCGATTAATAACCCGTCGATGCCTCGTTATCTGCCTCTGGAACAGACTGGAACAAAGCGTCGAGCGAGCCCTGATATGACGAGGCCGGATGGTGCTCATAGGCGAAGACTGGCATAAAAACCTATTCTTGCTCAACTACCAAACGATTTCATATATTTGCAAAGAAAGGAAGCCAGGCGTATATATGGCGAGCGAAAGTTGTTGGAATTTGACATTGAGAAATATGAACAAAAAGAGAGAGACAAAAGACAAAAAAAAAAAAAAAAACCACTGGTTATTCATTCGTTATTTGGGTTAAGGCACACGCTTTGATGAATTTAACGAATAGGCATGCATCGGGACGGATATGCACTGCAATATCAATAGACGGGAAATACGGAACATGGTTCACGGGACAACACGCTCACTGACACGGACGGATGGTATCAACAGTACAGTACGTCCGGTCACAGACACTAAGACAGCCTGCTATTTGTTTTGTTCTCTGATGATTTCTTTTCTTTTCCTTTATTTTCTAGGATTTCATTCATTATTGTACTAGCTCTTTATCAACCAAGTTCCGCACTCCTTTTCTTTTTAGTTATTTTTCCGGTCTACGGATAGAGGCGCTTCTTGGAATACAGAAAAAATTGACTCTGGGCTTTTTCTGGTGGGTTTGGTTCATGGAACAGGCATTCTACTATGGCTTTAGAGGTACATGAGAACGGACCGATTGTAGCTGATGGGAGAGCTTTTTTTTTTTAAAGGTATCTATCTGTGTTGAAGTATTTAAGTTGGGGTATGAAGAAGATTTGTTGAAAGGGCATGAAGCGAAAGGGCGTTATTTTTATTCTTCTCATCCTTTTTGGGGGGGAGAGAATGGCATTGGGCATACACTGGGCATAAAAACTTTTACTTTTTGTATTTGTTCTACTTATTTAGCTAGCATACGGCATATCTGCAGCGTTTACTTTGTATCAAATTGACTATCATGATTATCATTATAAAAAAATATCGTCTGTTTTGTAACCCTTGATGAATTTGGGTATTGTTTTTTTTGCCTTGATGCACAAGTCTCATGTTTCCTTACTGACTGCTACATATCACCCACCAGTTGTCCCTCTCATAGCCACTCTCCACGATGACTCCTCCCGCAGCTTCTACATCCTCTTCCAGTTCCCCCTTTCGATACAAATGATAGTACCGCTGATACGTAGCCTCCGGCTTGCCTTTTGAGCGCATCACCCACGGCACCAGCGTATCCTGCTCTGACCCTTCATCCCACCCCCTCCGACTCGTGCCCTGCTCCAGCGCCCACGCATACACAAGCACCTTGCCACCAGCCCTCACGCAATTTAACAGTGCCTGGAGGGCCTCCTGGCGCCTCTCTCTAGTAGACAGGTGGTGGATGACGGCCACGCAGATGACAAAGTCGACAGAGCGCTCGCGGTAGGGCAGGCTCAGGGCATCAGCGACGACGACCTCACCATTGCGCTCGGAGCGGGCGAGCTGCACGAGGTTTTCGCTGCGGTCGGACCCGAAGATGTGCAGCGTCGGGTTGACGGGAAGATATTTGCCGTTGCCGCAGCCGACGTCGAGGCCCGTGGCGCCCGGGGGCTGGGACGTGAGGAAGGATGATATCAGGGGCCAGGGTTTGTGGCGAGTTGAGGAGAAGTGCGGCGCGATGGCGTTGTAGACGGAGTGGACGTGGGTGGCCTCGTAGACCTCGGCTGATGAGGAACCGGGTTGCTCCATTGTGATGTACAATGATTTTGCTTTGTCTTTGCGGTCGGAGGTTTTTGTGTGTGTGTGAGAGGGTTGCAGTTTGGCTGGGGTGTGTTGTATATGAGTAATGAGGGTGAGAAGTGTGTGAGATGTGTGTGAGAAGGACGTTTTTTGGTGTTGTGAGGAGTGATACAGTAGAATTGCAACTCTTTTTTGATATGTGGGATGAAACTGAGTTGATTTTAGATTCCCTGCCTGAACGGGCTATGGCCTATGTAGAGCCTTAGCTGCTGCATGCGAAATGAATAAATGTGAGTTTTGTGCTTGCTAGTCTGTAACGAATATGAGAAAAAAATTGCTTCTTTTTTGGCGGTTTCACTGTGATTCTCACCAACGCCGTCAAAAAAAGCCTGCGATAAAAAGGCTAAGCGGCTAGAGAGGGCGTGGGGGAAAAATAGAATATGGGTGTGCATGTATAATTATCCCACCGCGCGCATGTGGATTGATTACATACTGTAGTGAAAAGAAAAAAAGAAGCTGTTGCTTCATGCGGCGGGAGCGCCTAAATCGCGTGGGGAGGGAAGCTTATCTCCCGTCCAATTTTCACCGTGTGGGATTTTCTGCGGGCAAGGGGGTTTTGACGCTCGATGAACGGGGTGGCATCCTTGTTACATCCTGGAGTTTTTTATTTTATTTCTTGTTGTTGGTCTCCCTTTCTTTTCTAATCATTGGCATAATTGCCGTGCTAAGGTGGTATTGTTCGGTGGTATTGAGGGTACCCTTGCTTTGTGGGCTTGTGTAGGTAGATCGGGGAACCATGGGCTGATTGATGCTGGATAAAAGTGCTCAGTGGATATTGAGAATGACAGCCAAGGATGGCGACTATCATCTAGATTTTGGTTTGCTTGTGGTAGGTATTATGCGATATGATGCTTGTATGAAGTAAGCAAGATAGGTGAGTCCTGCCTGTAGGAGGCATTGGATGATGTAGACTGGGTACTGGTACTATTTGATTGGTTTCCAAGTAAGGGAGCACTACTAGTATCGAGGCTATTCTTACATGCAACTTACTCTTCCGTCTACATCTTACATTTGGAGGCCTTGTTTTCTTTTTCTTCTGCTTTTTCTCCGCTTTCCTTTTAAGAACATGGCAGCAATTGATTATAGCATCATATACACTATTTCATGCTACTGTGTGGCAATCAGTTTTGCATTGGGTCAAGGATAAGTGCTGCGTTTGTAGCGCTCGTACCAGCATATACTACTTTCTTACCGTCGCTTCTCATCTACATCACAATTCAAGGTTCTTATACATACAGGTACTTGCAGCAAACAGTCCCTGTCATTTCCGTTTCATTATATTTATTTTGGTTCGCGCAATCGCTTGTGACTTGAGGCTTAATAATTTTCCGTGTCCATCCCTGTCTCCCTATTTCTTCTTCTTCTTTTTCTTTTTCTATTGATTGCCAGTGTTCAGAGGGCTCTTGGGGTCATACACATCCGTGGTGATCAGCTCCGGGTACTGAATACCACCTTGCTTCAGCGCCGCCTCCATCGTCTCCATAATGACGATGCTCTCCGTCCAGGGCAGCGTGGCGCTCTCCTTCTTGCCATCGCGCAGGCATCGCGCGGCCTCGTCTGCCTCCCAGAACATTCCGTGGCCCCAGCCATTGCGTGCCGGGTCCCCGGGGATGGGGCAGTCGATGAGCTGAGACTCGCCGCTCTTCTTGACGATCTTGTACTTGAGGGGTCGGTAAGCCGGAAAAAAGACTTGAATTTCTCCTTCTGATCCCTGGATTCGGATGGCGGGGACGGCGTCGAGCTCGGGGTCGGTATGTGCTCGGAGGGTGGTTGTGGCGACGCCCAGGGTGTTGTGCCGAGGGAACTGGCAGATAATTGCCGTGTTTTCATCCGCGCCGGTGGTGTACTTGTTGCTGGCGGCGACCACGGTCGGTGCCTCCTTGTTTTGCTCCGGCTGCAGGTGGTACAGCGTTTGGAATACCCAAGTCAGGGGATACACTCCGAGGTCTAGGATTGCGCCGCCTGCAAGATCAACGTTGACCATGCGATGAGAATCTGCAAACGAGAGGCCCTTGCCCTCAGTTGCATTCGAGTTGAATGACAAGTCACCTATATTGAAGTCAGTATGTAGCCTTCTTCGAAATCAGTCCATCAGTCGTAGAACCAGTATACTGACCAATTGTTCGGTAGACAGTGCCAATCTCGCCCGATGTGATACGCTTTCGAATCTGGATGCTCAGCGGGAAGTATCGAGTCCACACAGCCTCCATCAAGAATAGGTTCTTCGCCTTGGCCGTCTCGACGAGCTTTCTGGCCTGGGCGGCTGTGACGGTGAACGCCTTTTCACACAAGACATGCTTGCCGGCGTCCAATGCCAGCATGGTGTTCTGGAAGTGGTGACTGTGGGGAGTTGCGACATAGATGATGTCGATGTTGGGGTCGGCGACAAGCTCTGGGTATGATCCGTATGTCTTGGCGTCATAGGCACCGTCAATCGTCTTGAGAAACTCATCTGCCCTCTTCTTGCTGCTGGAGGAGGCTACGGCAACAATCTCGTGGCGCACGTCATGAGCACCTCGAATTTCGGGGTTGCACAGGAGATCCTTGCAGAATGCTGTTGTTGTGGTGTTAGCTCTATGGTTGCCCCCTAAAATGCTGTCGAAAGACAAGATACTGACTCTCTGCAATTCCGCCGGTGGCCATAATGCCCCATTTCACGGTGTAAGGGTTTCCTGCCATTGTGGGTAGTACTTGATTGATTGCAATTGCTAGAAGAATGTGTTACGACAGAGAGCTCGTCTATGAGGCTGCGTCAAGAGGGGTTTCGTGGTCTGACGGCTGAAGGGCAGGAGGCTCTACGGATATTTATATACACTAGCATCATCTAGCTCTCTCTTTTAGCAGCATTGGCGATTGTTCGTAAAGTTCGCCGTCAACAAAAAATACACGGCGAAGCGATCCACTGCGAACTGGTCGATCCACGCCGTCACCAATAAACGGCCGCCAGTGGTGGAGGGCATTCCATTATCCACTGCGCAAGGTGCGGACAAAGTTGCCCCGCGGCAGCTATTTCTCTCTGTTGACCACACAACGCATTCGTTATAGCTTACAAATGACCAAATCCGACTGTCCTCAGCAGTTCGTTATTATGGCAAAGCTACGTTAGCGGCGGGGAATGGAATTCGGCTTGGTGGGGTTGCAACATGCGATCCAATTAGGGTCATTTTTCCATGTCCATTACCCCGACAGTATATCCGTAGTTCGTGGGACTAATATCCGGGTGGTGCTGAGGCAAAAGCATTGATCAGGCAGCTTTCACCGTCAAGCTGGAGTTTGCGAGGTGTTGATCAAAGGCGAGGTTCAAGAAGATGCCAAAGGAGTAAAACTAGGCGCTGTTTAGTTGACATATTATATAATAAGCTTATGCTGGATGTGGCAATGCGTATGAACCGAAGACTATAAGCCTAACGTGACCTCGTAATACATACATGGTCTATTTCCCCGCGTCTCAAGCTCCGCTGTTGAGTGCGTGGGACTGATATTTAACAGCTCCAGGCCGATAAGCCAATAGCAATTGTTTATCTATCACCTTCTTTATCACGATGCAGTTCTGCTGAAAGGCATCTTTGCCAATGTGGCCTCACCATCAGCGATCCTAGCGTTATGGCTCGACCATCTATTGGAGCGCAGGCCTCTCGCCTTGCGCGAGATCTTCCTCTAGGAATATCAACAACATCCTCCACGCGGATTCCAAAGTTGGTCTATGGCACCGCCTGGAAGAAAAACCAGACTGCGGATCTTGTCTATTTGGCTCTAAAAACAGGCTTTCGGGGCATCGATACTGCAGCCCAGCCGAAGCATTATGATGAGCGTGGCGTTAGCACCGGTGTTCGACGAGCTATAGGAGAAGGTATCATTAAACGAGAGGACCTATTCGTATGTACAGCCGTGGACCTGTTTCATATATGAGGCTTCTTTTTAGAAAAAACTAGTAGCTAAACCATACATTTGTAGATCCAGACCAAGTTTACCTCACCAGCGGGGCAAAGTGACGTTGCTCCATATGATTTCAACGCCCCGCTGGCTGATAAAGTTCACCAATCTGTGCAGTCATCTCTCGCCAACTTTACGATTGATGGCCAAGAAGCATACTTGGACAGTCTCGTGCTGCATTCTCCCATGGACACTATCCAAGAGACAATCACCGTGTGGAAGACTCTCGAAACGTACACACCGCACAAGATACGCAATCTCGGGATCTCAAACACTACCCTCCCCGTCTTGCAGACTTTGTTCAACGACATGAGCGTGAAGCCGTCTGTTGTACAGAATCGGTTTCATAATAGGACGTATTACGAGACTGAGCTCAGGGCATTCTGTCGCGAGCAGAAAATCGTGTTTCAATCTTTTTGGACAATCAGCGCCAATAGACATCTTGTTCAATGCAGCCCTGTCCGAGCGGTGGCACAAAAAGCTGGAGTAGGAGCAGTTGTAGCGTATTATTCCATGGTGCTGGGCCTTGAGGGAACTACCATCTTGGATGGAACGACAAGTGAGGCGCATATGAAAGAAGACTTGGAGGGAATAGAAGCTGTGGGCGTCTGGGCAGAGGGAGACGGGGCCTCTGATTGGGCCTCTGCGCTGAGTGACTTCAAGGAGCTAATCGGTGAGTCATAACCCTCAGCAGAACAGTAGAAGCTATTATAGCTGTAGGTAGATAACAAATCAAGCTTGTAAATCTACCATTGGCAACTCCCTCTGAGCGTCTTGCTGGTGCGAAATGGGGATATCTATGAGCATAGTCTGCCCATTTAGCACAACGACAAGGGAATAAACGAGAATGTCTTGGGATATCTTGAGTGTATGTCTAAGTCTAAATATCTTTCGCAAATGTGTTCGCTACAATGAATGGAAAGCATGCTGTGGCTTCCAGGTATACCTATTACTCCGTCTCAGCTTATGCTCTCAAAGGTACAGTGAAAGACATGGGGATGCTTACCTTGACATTATCTGCTCCAATTTTAATCTTGCCCCATGAGATGGCCTCGTCTGGGCGAGCACCGGCGTCACTACCATCGAACTCTTGGGCTGTGTTGATATAGACGGCTGACTCTGCACCGTTTCTCATTAGGCATGCGTTTGCAATGTGGTGCTTGACAACTCCTCCTCCTAGGATGATCATTCCTGCTCTCTTTGCTCGTACGGCGATGGTGTTAATGCGACGGATGTCTTCCACGAGGTCAACGCGCAACTGCTGTGGTGAAGTTTTAAATGTGTGAAAGTAAAGCATATCTCCAAGACTGCCGTCCGTCAGGGCAGGGCAGAAGACCGGGATGTCGTTCTTGTACGCCCAATAGTATACCGAGCGCTCGTCGTTGATTTCCTTGCCGAGTCGGTGGATAACTTTTGATGGTGTCCAGTGAATCTCGTCTTCTGTTCCTTTGCTAGCTTCCTGCTCCTCCAACATCTTATCAAAGATGGGGACCACCCAGTCCTCAAAAGCGCAGTAGTTGGCGTTGGGGACTACGAGGTTTCCGATCCGGTTCAGGCCCTTTTTCCGCAGACTTGCGCCGTCTGCACTGAAAGAACTCATGTATGTTTCACCGAGACACTTGATGAAGTCCTCTTCTACTCCTCCTGCTGTGGTGACAATGGCTGAGACATGCTTGTGCTCCACCAGCCACCGAAAGACGCCTCTTAGACCGGATGAGATTAGATTGGAAGTGTATCCCAAGAAGATGGTGGTCTTATCTCCTGTTTCAGGGTCTCTCCAAGCTCTCTTGATGAGGCTGTTAGCCACACTGAATCAGCTGTGTTGAGACTCTCTTACTAACCATGTCGTTGATGATCCTGATAGCCTCACTCATCGAAGTTGCCTGAAATCCCATGTTTCTCATACCAAGAAATAAATCCTCTGCAGTAATGGGCCCCTTTAACTTGTTGAAATCAAGTTCCTCTACTTTCGGGGCGTCCTTTGGCATTTCTTCCGACTGGACGAGCACCGCATTGGTGACCTCAACTGGAGGCGCATTTGAGTTGCCGTTGTCAGCCATGGTTAAGAGACAGGAATATGCTGAATGATATGTGATATCCTTGCAAGGAATAAAAGATATAGATCTTCAGGTTCTGAAGATAAAAATGATTTAAAAAGAACCGTGCCACGCTCTAATAGAGGCCTGCCAACTTCAAGGTAGGTAGAAATACTTCACGCCTTTCTCTATGTTTGCACAGGTCGCGGGTAGCCTCATCCGTCAGAAGATTTACTCTCAAAAAATTAAAGAGAAAAAAAGCCTTCTATCAATAATGGGGCTAGTCCCGCTATTGCAGTGTTACAAGGCACGTACCTCCGTAGCCCGGCAGTGTTATAAACAATTTTTCTCACAGCGCCAAGCCCCCGCCTAAAACCGGGGTGCCTTAGCCACAGCAGAGCCCCCGGAAGGGACTAGCGCCTCGCGGCAAAGAGGCTAGGTCTGTTCAAGCGCCACGCGATCTGGATGTATTTTGAAGTCTCACGGTGGACCTCGAGATCTTCAGCTCCTTCACCATTCCAGCCCCCGACGGCTATTTGCATCGATTCCCTTGCAACAATCCGCGGCGTCGCGGCTAGACATCATCGGATCGTCGGCTGGAGTTTGCGTCGTATTTTTTCTCTTTGTTTGAGGGTTCTGGTCCATTGGGTTCGACTTCGCGGGACCCCCTTGTGCTTGATTCGGGTACAGAGGCACGTTAGCCGAACCGTTGAGCCCATTGAAGTCCCCGTGGCCAACAACAAAGAAAACCGTCTTCGATACGCAGCGAATCCATCTCCAGTTCTGGTTTCGCGACACCATCTGCTCCTGGATGGGACCTGCGGAATATCTGCAGGGTCTCATCCGGCACTGGCCCGCCACTTATCATGTACGTACCGCGCTTGAATGGTCTGCCTAGCAACGGGGCATTGTCATCGATGGCCGTAGGTGGCGCTGCGACCGTCGTTATCAGAAGAGACGATTGAATTCTGCAAGCATCTGCCTGGGGTATTTTACTCACGTTAACACTCGCTCTAGGACGTCTAGGTATTCAAGATACGATGGGGACCGGCGGTCTAGGTCCCCTCGAGATAGATCCCCAGCGGATCGCTTTGACCGACCGTCGCACTTTAACAATGACGGTGATAGGCGTCGCTCATCCGCAGAAGCCCGAACGAATTCGGCACCATTTCCACCAGGCAGAGATCTGTTCGGAGATCAGATGCGCAGAGAGCCACCCCGCGGCCCCAAGGCCCTTATAGATGCGCCTGTCGGGCCGAGAGGCGGAGGATTTGCCGGCGACTTCAGAGGCGGAAGAGGGCGCGGCAGAGGACGAGGATGGGGAAGAGACGATAGCCGTGATCGAGGAAGGGATAGAGATGTCGACTTTCGAGACCGGTATCGAGACGAGAGAAGCCGAGAACGTGAACGAGAGCGGGATAGAGACTGGCGCGACTCGAGAGACTTTAGGTTGCGTAGATCGCCAATCGGGAGAGCACGATCGCCCACGCGAGATGCACGAGATTTTCGGGATCGTGACCGGGATATACCCCCAGGACTAGATGCAGACAGATCTCGACGTGGTTCGCGTGATGGCGGCCCTCCATCGGCAGGCTCTTCATCGTCAGAGCCTCCATTTGGTGTATTGCCATTTCCTCGAGGAGGAGGAGGATTCCGCGGACGAGGAAGGGGTGGGCGAGGAGACTGGCCGATGGAAAGAGGCCGTGGTCGTATCCCGTACGACGATCGTGGCGACCGCTACATGCGCAGTCGCTCTCAGGAAGGGCGTTGGGCTCGTGAGCGTGACGAGCGCGAGCGGAGCGATAGGCATCCCGACGCTGACGTGCGCCGTGACCTTCATATCGATAGGGATCGAGGAGACCGTGAACTTTTTCGCCCAAAGATGGCGGCCCAGGAATCTGCTGCGCAGGCCAAAGACGTCTCACCTCTTCATGTTGCACCTTCAGCCCCGGCATCCGAGCCTGCACTAAATCGGGCTCCGGCTACGGGTGCAAGTTCGGGTGCTGGTGGCGAGGTGCAGGCGCAGGCACAGACGCAGGCTGCCCCTAGCATAGTCACAGCTAAACCGCCACCAACAGCCCCACGGGCATTTGGAGATCGCCCTGTTTCTGCAGGACAAACTTCTGCAGGACAAGCCTCCACGGCACAAGCTCCCGCGGCCCCTGAGACCCCATTGCCCCCCACCGGACCATCGAAAATTGCACCTCACGACAGTCCTCCCATAGGGACACCTGTAGGTCCCCGACTTCAACAACCACCCAAGGTTACCCGCCCATCTAGCAAGCAATGGATCAATCCAAGCTTGAAGAAGCCGCCGCCAGAATCGCCAAAGGTAGCGAGATCGCAAAGTTTTGCTCAACAGCGGCCAATCCCGTTACAACGGGACACCTCGCAAGTCGAGTCATCCGAACCAAGACGACCGCGTAGTAGCGATGCCAAGTCGGATTCTTACTCTGGACTGGATAATAGACTGCGAGCTCACCATAGCGAAGAGCCGGGCGAGATAACTACAAGGACCAAAGATGAAAAACTGAGCGAGATAGCTGCAAAAGACGAAGCTGCAAAAGACGAAGCTGAAAAGTCTGAAGAAAAGGATTCAGTTGATTACGAGCCACCTGAATCAATGGACCAGGACGAAAAGCCTTTGGATAACTCAGAGCAACTTGCTATTTCCTCTACCACTTCACCGAAGCAGGAGTCGATTTCAAAGCAGGATTCACCTCCTAAACCCCACGAGAATGAGACGACCGAGGACACGAAACCCTCTGCGGAAGCAACCACTGACCAAAAACACAGACCACTCAAAGTGCGCGCCGTCCGATTCGCTCTACCTCCAAAGAAATCCCAGCAAGAAGAACCTCCTGAATCTGATGATGAAGATATGGGCGATTATTTTGATATGGAGATCAACAAGACTGAAGCTGAATTGGACAAATTGCAGAGGCCAAAGACACCGATTGAAGTTATCAGGCGCTTTTTGAGCTTATCACACGGATCAATGGTACAGATACTCAATGAAAGTGAGGGATTGTCTGAGATGCTGGGTGACATACCAGAGAACCTTGAACCCGAAAGCGAAAAAATGGAAGTGGAACCCGCTGTACAGACTGAAGAAGCGCCTGCTCTTCCTGACGAACCTCGTCCTTCAAAGGAGGCCGAGGAGACCAATCACGTAAAAGCGCCCGTTAGCGAGCAACTTGAAAAAGAAACAGCCGAGGAAGATAAGGAGAAACCTGAGGTGGCAGCCACACAAGAGATAGAAGACCTTCAGCCCAAAGCCGAAGAGATGGACGTCGATAACGAACCTACGATTCTACCCTCCGAGCCTAAGGATGTTCCTGAGCCTGTAGCGGAACCTGTGGCGGAACCCGTAGCGGAACCCACAGCTGAAGTTACAGCAGATGACTCTATTATGAAAGAAGACAAAGAAGTTGAGACTGAGCCGATGAACGAAGAGACTCACGAAAAGACTCTGGCGCCTATCGAAGAGACTACCAGTCCGGCGAAACCAGCTGAAGTAGAGCCTAAAGCTCCAAGCACTCCATCCCAAGTACCAGATGAGGATGATGAGACTGAGACGGAAGATGAGGCTTACATGGAGGCTCAGGTTGTCGCAGCCGTCGAGACAGTCCGTCGATATATGTCGACGCCACCCATTGATAGCCTTCCTGATTTCAATGGTCCAGTCTGGTACCAAGATAAAGAGTTTCTGTCAACGCTAGACTCGGATCCCATGATCGACGATTTTGTTGCCGAGCATCTTGCAAAAATTCACTTCGATAGATCGGCGGAGCAACGACACGCGCAACAGATCTATGCAGACAACTACATGCAGTACTTAAAGTACACCTTATCGGATGATCCAGTAGCGACAAAAAGCCGAGACAAGTTTTCTGTTTCAGCCCCCTCCGAGACTACAGGTACTGTGACGCCAGAGCATAAGCCAGAAGGAAGGGGCACAGGTAGAAGATTTGCCACCGAACGTGATCTTGAGCGCGTGCTTCAAGCGTCCATGCGGGAAGACGAAGAGAGAAAAGAACGGGAGTTGCGAATCCAGCAGGAGAAATATCGCAGCGATAAGGAGGCTGTTATTCCAGACATGTACTGGGACGATCTGGAGAAGCAACAGGTTCAGTACATTGATCGGTCGGGATATACACCTCAAGATAGGCTTGTGTCTGCATGGCATATACTCCCACCCACTAACAATTTCACTGAGGAAGAAGCACAGCTCTTTGAGAAGCGCTACCTAGAGCTTCCCAAGCAATGGGGCAAGATCGCAGAGGTTCTTCCAAATCGCGACTTCCACTCCTGCATTCAGTACTACTACCTGATGAAGGGAAAGCTAAATCTCAAAGAGAAGCTGAAGAAGCAGCCCAAGAGGCGGAAGAAGGGTGGACGTGGCAAACAGAGGTCCAGTGCTCTGGTTTCGGAGCTTGGTAACGGTGAACCTGAAGCAGAGGAGACGCCCCAGGAAAACGGAGAGAATGGAGAAAGACGAAGGCCACGAAGAGCTGCCGCTCCCACATGGGGCTTCGAGCAACCTACAACGGACGGCGAGAGCACCCCTGCTGCTACTCCTGGGCGACGCGGAGCATCTGCTGCTGCCAAGGGCGATCAGCCAGAAAAGGTAGACGGCAGGAAGAGGAGAAAGCCAAGAGACAAGGACAAGGATAAGGACAAGGACAAGGAGAAAGAGAAGGATGCCAAAGCATCTAAACCAAATCAAGTTCTTGCGGCTGCTCCAGGCCCCAGTTCCGGGACAGGAAAGGGAAGAGGTCGAGCCGAATCCCGCCCAGTGGCCGCAGAATTTCTGCCAGCTCCTCACCCGCTCTCCGACCCTCATCGTTTGCCGGTACAGTTCGAACAGCCGCTGCCAGCAGGTATTCAACCGCCATTTGTTGTGCCACAGCCGCAGCTTATGGAGAGACCGAAGCCTGCCGTTACTTCTATAACAGAAGTTATGGCGGCTCCATCGCTTCGACCAGAACCACCCCCACCGCCTCCGTCCTCTATTGCCACTTTCAACTTGCAGCAGCCGATTCCTGAACGAAAGGCACTGTCACAAGCAGCATCGAGCTATTGGAGCGTTTCGGAAGCGAATGACTTCCCGCATCTATTAAGAGCATTTGGTACCGATTGGTCTGCAATTGCGAAATACATGCAATCGAAAACAACTGTGATGGTATGATTTCACCCAAACTATTGTGAGCGATGGGTTTACTAATATCATAAATAATATAGGTTAAGAACTATTATGTGCGGCAGAAAGATTCAGGGAAACCCGAGTGGGAGGTAATTGCTCAGGAGGCTGATGCAAAGCGGGCTAGGGGTGAAAAGAGACCTGATCCCCCTGTGCTCAGTAGTGGTGGCCGTGGTAGAAGGTTCGAAAGCGCTACACCTGGCACTTCACGACCTATTGCGGTTGCTCCTGGAGCAGTCGATCCTCACGTGGATCTACCACAGCCCAAAGTTGAGCCTACACCTCCTCAGCCATTGAGGCAGCAGCAGCATATCTCTACTTATGGTGTGCCAATTGCCCAGGCTCCAGCTCAGCCTCCCCTCGCGCAGCCTAACCAGACCCCTCTTGCTGTACCGGCTCATCCAGTGCCTCCAGGGACACAGCAGGCCATATCCCCGAGCGGGCGCAACATGCATCAACAGCTGCCGCATTTCGGCTTCCCAGAGAGAGAGCGCGACTCCGCTCAGTCTCAGCGAGTGCCGCTGCCGCAGAAGTCTTCTGTTAGCCAGGTTCCGGAGCTTCGAGACCCACGCCCGCTGTCTGTGGCACAACCCCTTCAGCCATCGCACCCTGACGCTATCGCTGAGCGTGAACGCAGTGCTCAGCTTGAGCGGATGAACGCCGAGAAGCGGTATAGAGAGCAGCAAATGCAGCAGCAGCATCAGCAACAACAGCAGCAGCAGCAGCAGCTCCACCACCAACATCAGCAGCAACATCATCAGCAACAGCAGCAGCAGCAGCAGCTTATTCGGGAAAGAGAAATTGAAATGGAGAGGGAGAGGGAACGAGATCTGCGGCAAGCAGAGCAGCAGTCGATGAGATTGAAACAAGAATCCGAGGCACCTCTTCAGCACCGTTACGAGCCTTACACCCATCGCCAGCAGCTTAGCCATGGTGGAGGCCCACGAGAGCCTTTCTCATTAACAAGGGCGCAATCTCAAGAGCCCTCTCGTTCCGTTGCTCCTCAACCGTACTCTGTTCCTGTATCACAGCAGCCAATGAGGCCATTGCTTTCGGAACCTGTAGCAGTGCAGTCGCCACCATTGGCACCTCCGTCTTCTCGACCGACTCAAACTCCTCAGCCAAGGATATCTTCAGGACCTCCACACGAGTCTTATAGTGCAGCAGCGCCACCACCGAATGCTTCTTCAATATCTCCCCTTACGCCGGTTCGGCCACCTGAACCCCGGAAGTCAAACATCATGTCGCTCTTGAACGATGATCCTCCGCCCCCTAAGCGGGTTGCCGAGGTCACGAAAAGCAATACGCCTGCGCCGTCCTCGACACCACCATCTCAGGGTATCGGCAGGCCGCCACCACCAGCATCCGGGCTTCCACAGGGAGCACCAGTTCGTCGGGAAACAGACGCACACTATTCTCCCTACACGCGGACACCATCCGGTGGAGCATCAGCCATGCCATCTCTCAAGCCTCCTTATCCCGCTTCCTCGGCTTCCTCGCAACATATGAGTGGACATCGAAGCATGCCGTCTGATTCAGCTGTGGACATTGATTACTACCGGTCCCATGGATATCCACAAAGCCATCCAGCGAGTGGAACGAATTCTCCCCAAACATCGCATCGATATCCCCCACCAGCACAGCCGATTCAAGCTCAATACCAGTCTCAGACAGGCTATCCTACGTCATATGGAGGAGCTTCTCAACCGCCGCATATCACCTCTCCACCGGCACAGCCATATGCGGCCCACTCGTCATCCAGGAGCCGCGAGATTCTTCCGAGTAGTCGCGATAACGCTTGGCCATCATCCGGTCATCAAGCCCAGCCATCTGATGTTCGATCACAAAGCAACAGCTGGCCAACTCAACCTCCGAAATCATCACAGGCTCCTCCACCACACTCGCAGCAGCCTTGGGGATCTCAGCATCCTTCGACAAAGCCAGGGACTCCAGGACCAACATGGTCAACGGCACCTCCACCTCAACAACATCTGAGAGATGAACGCGGACCTCCTTCAATATACGGACAAGGTGGTTCTGGCTTGCCACAACAGCACGGAATGCAATCCAGGTACCCACCAGCTACTCGGGAACCGCTGCCCTCTGCCCCCCAGCCATACTCGCGATATGCATCAACACCAGGCCCGCGAGATCTCCGGGAACCTCCGCCGGGTCGAAGCTACACCCCAAGTGTCTACGATGCCCGTGGGCCGCCACCTGCTCAGTCACAGATGCATGGCTATCCAGCGCCAGACCCAAGAGACATGCAGCTTCGGGATGCAAGAGATCCGAGAGATCATAGAGATCCAAGAGATCAGAGGGACCCAAGAGACCCAAGAGACCCAAGAGATCCCAGAGACCCGCGCGATATAATGAACAGAGGAAGTCTTCGGCCGCACGAGTATGATCGGCCGCCGGACAACAGATACGCGCGATGAAGAAGGGCTCTTTGAAGGGCCAATGAGAGGTATAGCTATATACCATACTAGCTTTTGCTACAATTATGTATTTGACTTATTTCAATCCTTTTGTTTTTCTCCCTCTATCTTTACTACGCAACTTTCTTTATATCTCTCGTCTACGAAATTGCCATGTTCTATAGATAGGGGGCCTCTGAAGCACTGAAAATGGATATACAAAGGCATTGGGTTGGTTGAATGGAGCGTTTATGGCGAAAACCAAAACTGTAAACTGGGAAAATAAGGGGAAGGGCTGGCGAAGTTGTGTATATTGCGTTTTGTTTTCACTGTTTTGGTTTAAAGCTGTCTTTTACGAATGCAAGTCATTGATATTTGCGTTTGGGATGGGGCTTTGTATGATATTGTTTATCTCGATGATGAAATATAGCTTATATATATATACACATATAAATGATTCTTGTTAGAAGACTGCTGGGAAACTACGAATAATATTAGTGTATGGGCCTGTATTTGTTGAGGCGTGCTGTTGTTGGAGGAAGACGATTGGTGGGGCGCATTCGTCCCCGCTATTAGTGAGCTATCAGCTGCTAAATGCTTAACGACGTAGCTGCAGATAGGCATGTCCAAATAGCTTCTGGCGCGTCGCGCAACTCCAACTGCTACTCGCAACTGCATCATACCATACCCAGTGTTCTAATACGAGCCATTCCCAAAGACAAAAAAGACCACAGTAAAATCTAAAAGCAGCCTCTGGCTCTCTCTACAATGGACTCACGCAACACCGCCAGCGGCTCAAACATCAGCAGCAGAGCGTATTTCGAACAGCAGCGAGAGGTCCTCATCGGGGACATTGCCGAAGTCTGGAAAGCCCCTTCCGCCCTTTTATGTGCGATACAAGGAGCTAATGTTTTGGGTGGAATGCTAGAGCTTCGAACATGTCCTCTCCAGTATAAACAAATTGAACCGGTCGCTCGAGGCAGTCATTGCTGTGCGTCCCGAATCTATCCGCGTGACGGCCAAGGAGATGGCAATGGCTAATATGTCAATACGATTCTTAGGTTGGCAATGAATTCTCTTCCGTAGAAGCCCTCTGGTCACAATTCGAAAACGTCATGGCCAAGGACGAGGATAGCGACAACAAAGCAGCAGACAACCCGGGCGACGAAACACAAGCCGAAGACGAAGAGACACGACACGAATGAGTTTATGATATATGATACCCGACTCAGAGAGACAGAGAGAGAAAGCGAAAGAGGGAGGCACGTTTCATATGAAACAAACGAAAAGATTATATTGCTACTACACGCACGCAGGCGAAAAAGATACCCCAAACTGCCGAGTACCCAAACCAATCTACGCAACGTATAAATCTACACTATCGCTACAACACGACCGCTAGATCGGAGAGAAAGAAAAAAAAATATAAAGAAGAAATGGGTAAAGAGAGACAGTCGGTAGGGTGAAAATGATGATTTTTTATGTCCCCATCCCAAACCTGATTGAGCTCAGCAGTATCATGCTACATAAGAGAAAAACGCAAAGTGGATAGAAAAAGCGAGACAAAAGGAAAAAAATAATAAAGCACTAAAAGACCACACAAGTTCGCAAAAAAGTCACCACCCGTTTCCTAGTTGCGTTGAAAAGTTTGTGGCTTCCATATCCACCCTTCCCCTTCCATGCGTCAAGGCTAGCAGGACCCAAAGCGCAAATCCAAAAAAAGAGGCCGGCTCGAATATGTTAAAATCAACCACGCGGATTTCCGCTTATATATACCAGGCTCTGCTACCTTTCCTTCGAAGAGCGAGATGCACCAGCAGCCCGTCTCCCATCTCCAAGCGTTCTCGTCTGAAATCGTGGGACCATTAGCCGTTGGACGTCGTTCGTTATAGGCGCAAATCGTCGTAAAGATCGTCTAATGGTCATTAGAATTGCCGTATCTGCGTCCGCATCCACTCCGCGCCCACAAGTCCACCTCGACGACCACTGCCTTCTGCCGCCAGTGCAGAAAGGATGAGCATATAAGCTCTCGCGTGGGCGCCTTAGAGGAATTTACAATTTCTCTTCTTCCTCTTAATGCCTCCTACTACCGGAGCCTGTGTCTTTCCATCGCCGCCCGTGGACACAGCCAATGCGGAAGGTGTCTCCGCGTTCCTCCGGTCGTTGGCCACGACAGTCAGGATGGCTCGTTCAAAGATCTCGTCGACGCCCCGCATTTCCTTACTGCTGCATTCCATATACTGGGCTCCCATCTTCTTGGCAACGGCCATTCCCTGCTCTGCGGTGACGGGCGTGAGGCCCTGGGTCTTCAGCATGTCGATACAAGATTTTTTGTGCCGGAGATCTGATTTCAGGCCGACCAGGATGAGGGGGGTGTAAGGGCAAAAATGCAGAACTTCGGGGTACCACTGTGGTCGGAGTTAGCAGACGGCAATCGCAGATGAGCTGCCTCGGACTAGATTCAGGGGGTGGAGCCTCCAGCGTACCTTATCCATGACATTGTCCAGAGAGTTGGGGCAGTCGATGGCGAAGCAAACAAAAATCAGATCGGTTTCGGGGTACGACAGTGGGCGGAGACGGTCGTACTCTTCTTGGCCGGCGGTATCCCATAGAGCGAGTTCTACGGTCTTGCCGGTGGGTGGGTGCGTCGGGTAGGTGATGTAGTTCTCGAATACGGTAGGAACATATTTCTACCAGGGGTCGAGCTTCAGTATCTGCATGCTTAATGATGGATCTCTGCGGCTGGAGTCTGCTTACCTCTGGAAAATAGCCCTGGCTGTAACTGATGAGCAGACATGTCTTGCCGCATCCACCGTCTCCTACAACGACAATTTTCTTCGAATATGTCGGGGCCTCCGTTACGTGAGTCGCTGCTGAATTGCGGCCTGACGAGGAGGTGGTTGTACTGACAGTTCCCTCGCTGGAGCGGGTGCGCTGGGCGCGTTTCTCGTTGCTCCCCGTCGCATACTGCGAGTTGCGGTTCTGGTACGCCGCCATGATGGAAACGACGTTCCGTGCAGATGCTAGAGAGAGCTCGGCAGGAGAGCGTGTCTCGGGCGAACAGCAATCTCTCTTTCTCCGGCAGGAATGCTGATCCTACTCAACAAAGAATAGGAGTGGGCGCCGCAGCAGAAACAAAGAAAATGGACAAATCCGGCTCGGTAGGGTCGATGCAGGCAAAGGAACAACGCGGTGTAATGAAAAAAGAGGAAGGGAAAAAAAGAGATACAAAAACAGGCCGCGGCGGTGTGGAATACGATGCGGCGAGCAGCAAAAACCGTAGCGCAACCCCCGAAGCTGAAGGGTTGAAAATTGTCAGGATACAGAGGCTGGGGGGGATGACGATGTTGTACTTGGACGGGCTAGGCTGCTGTTGCTTTTCGCTCCGGGCAACGAGACGAGTTGGTGGGACAGGACGGTTGCTGCAGCTGGTTATCAGACGGGGAACGTGGAAACGAGCCCAAAGAGCTGAGTAAACAAGTTGGCGGGGCAACGCATGGCGGTGCACTGACGTGACAGCACTTGACGAGTGGCTGGGGCGCCAGCCGGCGGTGGCTAGGGCGGGTTGTTCCGGCTCCGAAGATGGTCCGTGCATTAGCCGCTCGCAAAATTTCTCCTGGGCTAAAACGCGTGCACGAACGCCTGCAAGTGGAGATATTCTTGTGCGTGCGTATAAAGCTTTTGTCCATGTAAAATTTCTCTTTTCTTTTCTTTTTTTTTTTTTTTCCCCGAGGTCCCTCTCTCGCCGGAGATTATCGAGAATTATTCAGCTGCCATGGATCTCTCAGCCCCCAGCAAGTATGTGACGCTCGTTTCCGGAGATGGCTTCGAGTTTGTCGTGCTGCGTGAGGCTGCCATGGTGAGCCCGATTATCAAGGGCATGCTGGACCCGAGGAGTGCGTGAAGAACAGCCCGGGAACCACCTCATTGTCTCTCTGGCTCAGCCTGCTCACAATATTGTGCAGGTCAATTCGTCGAGGCTAAAGATGCGAGATGTGTATTCCAAGAGATGAGGTGAGAAACGAACATGCGTGGCCGCTGGAATGTGCTGCATGGGGATGACGACAATTTCATGAGCATTTTTTTGACAGAACGCCGCTGTCTCTACCAGACTTGAATGTCTCGGGAGAGACTGACAGGCTGGTCTGGTTGATCTTGCACTACACTTGAACTGACCGAGAATCGCCTTGAAACGGCCTTGCTATAACGGTGTTCGAGCTGGCAGACTAACGCATGATAGCGGAATGGTGCTTGACAAGGTGGTCGAGTACTTCCATTACTGGTATCGTTACAGGAACAGCGAAGACGTGCCCGACATGGACATTCCTGTAGAGCTTTGCCTTGAGCTGTTGGCCGCAGCCGATTACCTGGGCTTGGATCAGTAAGCCATGTGGGAATCGAGCTATAGGCACTTCTAACTTTACATGTTTTTCACAGGGCCAACATGAGCACGAAATAATGCCGCACCACCATGGATGTCTCTATCCAGAAAGGTCATGATACGAAGATATGATACCACCCCGATTACAGAAATAGAAGAGGAAAGCAATATCCCTCGCTTTAATACTAAGAATGATAATCAGCAGCATTTTTTTCTTCTCTCTCAGTTCACTGTGATGATCATCTCTCCATGAACTCCATTTCAGCATATGCGTTCCTCTCTGTTACTCCTCCGTGGGTTGAACGTCTATTAGAAGTGGTAGATTGATAGCCTCCCTCTCACTCTGCTTGACTCACAGTTCTTCCGTTGAGATCTCGCTTTTTTTGTAGGGGCACATGCTTTGCCAATTACTTGTAGTTTTGTAAACCAATCAATTGCCTCTGGTAGGCTGGCTAGTTCGATATACCAGTAGCCCTATGGGGATCTTGGACAATGTCAATACCTGCTTAAGCTGCTATACTCGAGTACGACACAGGCTTATCCTACCTTGTTCCCTCTATCCCTTGCAGGATGCTGTTTAAACTCGGCGTTAATGGCACTTCTTACCATGCTGCTTCTGCAGTAGGGGAGTTGCATGTAGCTGCAGTCACGTCAGTCATCTGTGAGTCAAACTCAAAACTATGACTCAACCACATCCCTGGATGAATGGGAAGAAAAAAAAAAAAAAAAAAAACCTTGGTTCCAACTTTGTCGTCGTAAAGAGTAAGTTTGCGCCGTATCCACTCAGGGATGCTTGAGTGAATGTTTTGACTGTCTTTCGCATTGGCAGTATAGGTACTAATTACAGCCAGTGGTCCTGTCAGTGGACGTACAGTAGATGCGCGCTAAGCTCCGGCCTTTCGTCACTCTTCTTCGACAATACCTCACATATCCCACCACGAGGAAAATGGCTTCAGGTACATTCGAATCGCAGGGCGTTCGAATTGCTGTCGAGGGTTGTGTAGGTCTCTCCACGCAACATACATCTTGATGATCTGCTGGGATAATGTCAATTGACCCTCTTTCCAGGGCCATGGCGCGCTCGACGCGATATATGCTTCCGTCAAGCAGTCTGCCCAGGAGCGCGGCTGGGATGGCGTTGACTTGCTTGTCATTGGAGGTGATTTCCAGGTAAATCATACATAGCCAACTTTCTATTCTCTGTTGATACAGGTTGCTGATCCACGCAGGCTGTGCGCAATGCGGCTGACTTGACGGTCATGTCATGTCCCATCAAGTATCGCAAAATTGGTGGCTTTCACGACTACTACGCTGGGAGAAAGCAAGCTCCATATCTAACCATCTTCATTGGCGGAAATCATGAAGCTGCTTCACATTCCTGGGAGCTCTATTATGGTGGCTGGGTGGCTCCTAACATTTACTATCTTGGAGCTGCCAACGTTTTACGGCTGGGACCTATCCGTATCGCAGGCATGTCTGGAATATGGAGAGGCATGAACTACCGCAAGCCGCATCACGAACGACTACCTTTTAATCATCTCGACATTAAGTCATTCTACTCTATCAGAGAGATCGATGTCCGGAAGCTCTTGCTGATGCAAACTCAAGTCGATGTCGGCCTAAGTCACGATTGGCCGCGCCAGGTAGAGACACACGGTGACCTCGACGAACTGTTCAGACGGAAGCCTTTTCTCAGACGCGAGTCTATGGATGGATCTCTAGGCAGCGTGGCGGCTGAGTATGTCATGGATCGTCTACGACCACCGTATTGGTTCTCTGCGCATCTACATGTCAAATTTTCTGCCATCAAAAGATACGGCGATGCATCAAATGCCACTGAGGTGACTCAAGCTCAACCAGATAAGCCTATCGATGCTGCATCCCCCGTCCAAGATAATCCGGATGAGATTGACTTGGATATGGACGATGAAGATGCTGAAAAGACTGGGGACACAACCAAAGAAGCGGCGACAGGAGGCACAGAAAGCGAGGCTAAAGAGGATACTGAGGGCACTACTGGGGAAGTTCCTGAGGACTTGAGAGCACAGCTGCCCGCATCATTTGCTCGGCCTACAGCAAAGGTGAAGCGCATACCAGGTCAGCCAGTCCCTCCGGGCATTGAGAACAAGGAGGTCAGGTTTTTGTCATTAGACAAGTGTCTGCCACAACGACACTTTCTCCAGCTATGTGAGGTTCAGCCGTTCAAGAAAGAGCAGCTGTCTCTATACCCACCCCAAAGCTCTGGTCCTAGATATCGACTTCAATATGATGCCGAGTGGTTAGCAATCACTCGTGCTTTCCACAAATCCCAGACCTTTGGCGATCCTGCAGCCCAAGTGTCTGAAGATTTAGGCGAAGAGAAATACATTCCCCTGATTGAAGCAGAAAAGGCGTGGGTTGAAGAGAACATTGTGCAAAAGGGGAAGCTGGATGTGCCGGAGAACTTTGAGCAAACAGCACCTCCATATGTTCCCGGCACGCCTGAAATTGTTCACAAGCAGCCCGATGAGTATACAAGCCCACAGACCGCGGCCTTTTGCGAACTCTTGGGCATTGAGAACCTGTGGGATGCCAGTGCCGAGGAGAGACAGCAGCGGCAGGCTCAGGGGCCGGTGAATACACAACTCATGGGGCGCAGTGACAGAGGGGGCTACGACGGAAGGGGAAGGGGAAGGGGCAGAGGAGGCGGTAGAGGCGGTGGTAGAGGCGGCGGTAGAGGCGGCGGTAGGGGTAGAGGAGACGGAAGAGGAGGGTTTTACGGTAGAGGGAGAGGATATTAAGAGACGGTGGATCTGGGGGAGGGGCCCTCAATATTATCCCTCATTGCCGAACAAGCCCAAATAGAAGAAATAGCAAGTACCTACATGAGCAAATTGGCATCTCGTTTAAAAAAGGATAGCCAATGTTTACCAGAAAGCTGGTTGTGGGGATAGGAGGTTTGGTGTTTGTTTACCCACTCAACAACGGAGTATGTACTCCGTATATGTATGTGCTAATGCAGGTGGTCTTACATATCGAACTGCGCAGCAATAAGCACGCATGTTCCGTGAACATTTGTGGATAACAATTAATGCATGCTTCCACCATGAACGAATAGAATCGATAGACGCCAATGGTTCCTCGTGGCCCACACGCCTCATGTAGATTAAATTGATGGACGTAAACACGCAGATGCAGCTGTAATGTTGTTATTGCCATGGCAAGTTCAAGGCTTCCATGCAAGTTTACAGAGTCCCTTTGAAGAAACAAACAACCGACAGCGTCATTAGTAATCAGCGTCAAAGCTGGGCTCTCGGCCGAATGATTTCCCGTGGCGGCCATCGCATCGTCTGCTATGCGGCGAGACAAAAGCCACGATGGCCGCCGTCAGTGCTTTATGCCTCTTTGCGGCAACGTCAGAATTGTAAAACAAGCGGCGGAATGGAGCTGGAGAAAAACACTAAGATTATCCGGTTAACCGGAAATACTTCAATTACGCACCAAAACACCGGGACCCCGTGATGAAGCCTTAACAGCTGGGGGTTAAAGGGGCCTCTTGTCGCAGCACCGCTGTGTCATCTCTTGACGGGGCAGATAATCCCTTCTTTTTTCCCAGCATTTCGAAAATTATGTCCAACCAAGTTTCTTTTTGTGTCGCGCAGAGCAAATTACTTTTTCATTTTGCGGAGTAGACATGGGGCATCTGCAGAATCTCATCACATGGGCCAAGACCCAAGGCGTGGTGATTGATGCGATACAGCCGAGCAAGATTCCCGGTCGTGGCACAGGGATTCTGGCCACGCGAAAGATCAAGGTAAATTGGGTCAGCTGAGTACCTAGTATCGGCACTTTGGGGGTTTCTAACATTCACGCCAATAGGCTGAAGAGGAAATCCTAAAGGTGCCTCCTGGAGCGTTGCGTCGCTTGGAGTCGATCCCATCGAGTATACGCGAGAGATTGCCCGCGAACACGACTATCCAGGCGCTGCTTGCGGCGGATCTGGCCCTTGATAAGAGCGCCAATGCGGTACCTTGGAAGGCCGTGTTGCCGAAGATGAGTGATTTTGAAGTAGGCATGCCAATGATGTGGCCGAAGGAGCTCAAAGATCTTTTGCCTCTTGAGCCTAGAGCCCTTCTCCTAAAGCGAGAGAAGACGTTCCAGGGAGATTGGGATGATTTTAATAAGGCATTTCCGGACGTTCCATATGATGAGTACACGTATGCATGGCTAGTGGTCAACACTCGGACATTTTACAACGAATCACCCGAGACGTTGAAGTATCCATGGGAAGATAGGCTGGCGTTGATCCCCGTGGCTGATTTGTTTAACCATACAGACGCTGGATGTAAGGTGTACTACTCTCCAGGCGGATACCATATTCTTGCAGACCGAGATTACAACGAAGGCGAGGAGTTGTTCATCTCGTACAGTACTCACTCTAACGATTACAACCTGCTCGAGTATGGCTTCATCCCTGATGAGAATCCCACAGATGATGTCTACATTGACGATGTGATATTTCCTAAGCTGGGCAAGAGCCAAAAGGAGGAACTCGAAAAGCGAGACTTACTTGGAGAGTATCCTTTGGGAGAAGCTGCAGAGGAATTTCACCGTACGCAGGCTGCGTTGAGGCTGCTCTCTTGCACGACCAAAGAGTTTGGCCGATTTCTCGACGGCGAGGAGAAGGGAAATGACGTCCAAAGTCGAGTTGACGAATATCTGGTCAAGTTGCTGGATGAATTTTTGAGTGATGTTGTTGCAAAGCGGCTACAAGAGGTTGATGCTTTAAGAGTTGGTCTGGATAGCCAAAGAGCGCTTTTGGCCAAGCGATGGACGCAGATTGAGGTGATGGCAAAGCGGAAGATGGAAAGTTATCGTGAGAGACGGATGGATATTTCGGAGTAGAAGGGTTGCATTTTGGGACAAAGGGTTTTGTTTAAATTTGGGGGATGAAGATACACGGCATGGCATCATACAGGCGCGGCATCATACAAATGAGATGTAGAATAGCATAATAGAGGGAAGATGAAATGATTCTTAATAAATGGGCTTGCGGATTATTTACCCGCTTCTATAATCTATCTATGATGTCTAGGTTTTGTATGCAATTACCATCCAAGGTATTTCCTTTCCAGTCCAACAGACATGTATGTCTTTTATAAAGCATGAACTCCAAATTTTGCGCTGGAACGCCTTTCGAACAGCCATAAATGGGCCACGTTTGCTATTTAGCGACCAAAGTTGTTCAACAAACCGTCAAGCGGCTCGATCTTTCTCTCTCCATCTATTATTCAGATGTAGAGAGAGCATTATGGTTCCGAGATGGATGTTTCATTCATTTCGGCCGCAACATATAACACCAGTGAAATATATCCGGATCCGTCGCTTTAATTTTCGGCGTGGGAACTTTTGCTAGGACCTCAACATCGAATGGCAGTCCCTCAATGTCGAACCGAGAAGAAGAGTAACTCATCGAGATCCATACAGCACCCGGCGCAAGATGCTCTCTCACACTGCTCGCCATGCGCCAAACTTGGTCGTGTCCGCCACAAGAGATTGCATCGACGGTGCTCTTGTCAACCACGAGATCGAACTTGCAGTCTTGATCACCACTACCACTGCCAGTTGAGAGCTGCAGCTGCGTAGCGTCCGCCACGGCGTACTTCATCTTGACATCGCCAAAGGCCTGCTGCTCAAGCTCTCGCCCACGGTCCGCGGCTAGAGGCTCATAGTCGACGTTTGTGACGTCCAGGAAGCCGAGACGGCGGAAGTAGTTTTGTAAATCACTGGTTCCAAAGCCAATGTGGAGAATCCGGGCTGACGAAGGGTCGAGCTCGATGAGAATGGGCTTGATGATGGACACGAACTCGGCAGAGCTGACGAGCCATTCGAAGGAAGTCTCGGTAGAGAAGCGGTCGTGCCAGTAGGCTTGCTTGTCAAAGTCGACTGGCATGGTATATCAACGTTTGTCTTTTTCACTTGTTCTTAATTCTTTTGTGTTCTTATGTAACTTATATGGGGAAAATTAAGAGTAAGTGATGAGACGATATCAAAAAAATTTTGAATTCAAAGTTTTGAGAGCTGCATGATGGAGATACTAAATTGAGATGGTGCCGGTGCCGGTGCCGATCATGTAAAAGTTTATTGAGGCGACGGGGCCGGGTGGGGCCGTTGAAGATGCATTACCAGTATCATGGCGATGCAAAACAACAACTTATATAGATGATCATGGGCTATTCTCTATGGAAGCTAATTTATGTGTATATTGGCTTGCAAACTTGAATTTTCTTTTTTCCATGCAAGTCTGTATATTGCGTATATTGCTCCATAGAGGAATACGTCAAAATGCTCATCGCCACCTAAATCTCGGAGACACATTTGATGGGTTGACTAGCTAAACTTACAAGCCCAAGTAGCGTCCATGGCAGATATTCAAGCTGCTTAATTACATGTAGGCTCACACTTGATATTCAACCCAAAAACCCTAGTATTTGGCGCTTGGTAGCAAACGTCGGCAGACAACTCCGCCGTAGTGGCTAAGACTGCATCAGCGCAGCCCGGGTTAACCACAGCGCTCCCTCTTGATAGAGCCAAATGCCAAAAGCGATTCCGTCGGTGACAGCCGCGGGGGCAATGGCTAGTGCGAGCAGCGTCTGGAGTTGATTATAGTAGAACGGAGACCTTGAACACTCAGCAAGTCACCGTCCAATCGACTTACACCGAAGTAGAGAGCTTCATGGTGGACAAATATTGCTTCTCTTAGCAGCTTCTTAGGCTCGTATCTTGTAAGAAACGGTAGACGAGAACTTGGTCACAGGAGCTAGATTTATGCGTTTTGGCTTTGGCTATCAATCCATGGAGCAAAGAAACAGAATACCATTTGTTGGCGAGATGCAACTCCATCAATCACCATTTGCCTTGGCCAGCTTCCAGCCACGGTATAACATGGTACAACATGCGTATCTATCGGCTTTCAATGCTGTCACTGGTACTAGCCGTGGTAGAAGTATCAATGCTACCCTCCCGTTACTATTTTCAGAATATGCTTCTTATATAGGCATTACATTGCCGGCCCACTTTCCTCTTATAGACGGTAGGATCTACTCCAGCCGGCAGAGAGAAGTCTATTTCACGCTGCCTGTCGGTGCAATACAATTTGATTGCACCACTGTTTGCTGCCGAACAATATTGGGAATGCTGCTGGTTGGACGACTTTGAGTTTTTTCAAGGACGGTCTGCAGAAAGGGGCGTCACTCGTAATAACCGGCTTGCTCCGTCAAAATGAGTCCCAGGAGATACTATCTCCAAAGAAGCTTGCTCTAATGCAATACAGGGGGTCAGAGTTACAACGCGTGTCAATAGTTGCATCTGATTCTGATTGGATCTCATCCATATCCATCATACAAAGTACAAAGGACGAAGCAGTAATACCTAGTCTCCTCGAACCATCCATCTTTCGTACTGGTGCGTATACGTATTATATACCATCACGAATAGGGCCGGTTATAAGAGCAAACTGGATGGGATTCCACCAATGTATTTCACCGATGCTCTCGATCGATGTGGCCCCCAACATGCAAGCTAGAAGTAGTCGCGGAATGCCGGTTTTCTTCTAACTTCTAAAATCTGGTCGTCCAATGCCGGAGATTCGAGAATACTTGAGCTTACCACAGGATGAAGTCAACGTTTGCTCTTCATATATACAAAGAAGCCTCTTTGCTCACACTGAAAGCGTTTATTTTAGGTCATATACCTCTTTAGCCCATATGAGCACTTTTACTTCTTGTCTTCCTTCCCTTGAAGCTGATATGCGACTAATACAATACAGTGGCTCCGCCGCCAAGCTTAATGAGTTACTATATATGTATCATTAGTGTGATCAAATGGCCAACTAACAGCAATCAAGGTAATAGACACTCCATGTATACCAAATCTCTCATCTCTCATGCTACAGCCCACCATCTCGCAAGAAACAACCAGATGGACGCCAAGTATGACATGTTTAAACGATTATCCATCAAGTACCCCGCACACAAAAGCCAGCCCAAGCCAAGCTGCCGATCCCAAACAGCCAAGCATAAAAAGTGGCTGTGGCAGTGGCAAACCATGCCCTGTCGATCTTAATAACCACCTAAAAATAAAGAAGCTCCAGGGGGGCTCACTCTGTTCTCGTATAAGCCAAAAAGCCACAAAAACAACACCGCATCGCTGGAGAATGATGTGCACCGCGCCTCAGCCACGCCGCGGTTCCACTTGCTGCTCACATGCCGCGTCAACAGCTTTGGAATTCGATGTTGACTCTCATTTCTATTAGACATACGGTTTACTGTTAATCTGTCTTTTTTTTTTTTTGCCATCTGCCTTTTTACTCTCTGCTCCTCTATATACGATTCCCTCTCCTCCTGAAGATCTCGTGATCAGCTCATGCAGTGACGACGATCGTTAGACCTAAGCTTGTTTCATCCCACCCGTCTAAAACCAGCAACATCAAACCACCTACAAAAACAAAAAAAAAAAAAAAACTCCTCC